>PYAF01001524.1:1351585-1379672 GCA_007407185.1 Glycine tomentella
CAAATAAATTTGTTCTTTAACACCAGAAATTATCAAGAAATTGATTTGAACAAAACAAATAAAAGGTATATTTTATCATATATACATAATAATTGATCTTTCTAAATCTCGCATCCCAAAATTATTGCAGTTGATTTTTTATATCTAAACTGATATTATATTACATTTTCTTTTATTGTCAAAATTTTAAAACAAATGCTTGTATTTAAGTTAGTCTTGAATGGATTTTTTTAATTCAAAATCATTATATCTTTTATTTCTTAAATGAATTTTGTCAATCTTACATTTTTATAAACTAATATATGCTAACTTTAAATAAAATCAGAACTTTTGTAAAATATTTTACCAAACGGATTTAACTTAAAGTTAGCTTTTAAATAAGGTAAAAAAATAAAAAGACCAAGAAACCTTAAATTTTGAAGCCCTTTTTTCAACTTTATAATTTTACTAATTAAAAATTAATTATTGTTGTTGTTGTTGTTGTTGTTGTTATAGTATAGGCATTTGGTTTAATGTTAAAGAAATAAAAAGACCAAGAAACCTTAAATTTTGAAGCCCTTTTTTCAACTTTTATTTAATATTTTTTTATTCTTAGCATCTTATAGATATTTTATTTATTTCATTTTATTTTGGTCCTTGGTTTTCCTTAGCCTTGGATTAAGTGTTTTTTTTTTTTTTTTTTGTTACGTGAAATACTAAATTTTCATCATGGAATTTAAGTCTTGTCAAATTGGGGTGCATGATTGCGGTATTGAGTTGTCTAAGTATAAAGTATCATATATGGTAAAATCATATCTTAAACATGTCATTTTCGTAAGTTTAATTGTAAAAATACATTGTTTTATATATCAAATATAGAACATGCCGCCAAGCCTTTGATAAATAATTAGAAAATGATATCCATTAGGGGGGGCCCTGTTATAGGATGAACTTCCAGTTATTTGACTCTTTAATTACCTTGCACCAAATGAAACTTCCAACCCACAATATTCCCCACAGAAGACGAGTATAACTGATTAATTAAAGAAAGAAGTTCGAAAAAACAGATTCTATGGTTGCTTGTTAATTTTAGTGTTTATATATCATAATCCATCTAGAGGGATGTTCATGTGGCTCCGCTAGCCGATAAGCAAAGCAAGGAAAAGACAACTTTATACGTTAATTAGGAACGCAAATATGAGCCGCAAAATAATGATCTTAGAATAATTTAGAAATAATAGATTCACCAATACCATAAACAAATAAATAAAAAATGTAAACTCTATTTTCCTTTTCCCTAATTAGTCTGGCACGATAATTTTAAGCAGAGCCGACAAGAATGTATAAGTGTGAAAGAAAGAAAGAGAAAAAGAAAGTGAGTGGACCAAAATCCAAACAGGCCCCTTACCTATACCTTACGTTTGATAATTTGAAAATTGAGCCCTCTCCCTAAGATGGAAATGAAGATATCCTTGATGTGCCGTAGTGTGCCCTATAGTCGAAGAGGAAGCATTTTGGTACATTTTTGTTTCGGGGGCATTTTTCTGCATGGAATTGAATTGAAGTACAATTTTTTTTGAAGGCAACACAAGCTGGTGGACTAGAATGTGATTGTATTTCATTTCATATTATTGTGTGGTGGTCACTTTCTTTTTTACCCTTTACCCTAGCTAGGATTAGTGACGAAATCAATATGCAAAGCTTACGTAATTATGAGCCCTGTGAGATTCTCTCTTTTGACTTGCTTAAAGCTATGTGGAGGCTTTATTATCCGTCGCTCTCTCTCTATCTGAATTGTGAAAGTATTGCGTTTGTTTGTACTCATGCATGTATATTTGAGAGGAGCCCATAATGTCCTGGGGCACTTCCTTTTGGTAATTAGAGAGTGTGTGTTGGTGCAATAGGACAAGCCCAACCATGGCCTCTGCACCTTCCTCTAACAAACCGACAAACCACGTGACACAAAGACGAGAGGAGCAGATTATTATTATTATTATTATTATTATTATTATTATTATTATTATTATTATTATTTGAGACATGACCCTTACTAATCGATCATCATCATGATCTTACTGGATGATATAAAGTAAGGTCCGTATAATTGCAGTTAGAACAATGGGAGAAGAAAAATAATAAAAAGATTTTTAAAAATATCACGGTCACACTTGAACACACATGAGTTTTAGACATGCACCAAGAACACTCTCGCTCCAAAAAAGAAAAATAAGTGTAGACATCGTGATTAAGCAAAGACCATGGTTGACAATGCCATCCCATCTAATAACTTCTTTTCTTTTTCATCTTTTTCTCTCTTTATATACATCTAACATATTCCAATTAATTCAATTCAATTATAACATATATATTAGGTTAATTAATTCACACATTTGAGCGAAATTAAAAACGATAAACATATTAAACGGAAAGAAAGACTTACGAAGAAATTAAGATTTACAAGAGACAATTGTCAATGAAATATTACCAACAAGAGTCGAAATAAGCTAATTAAAGTAAAAATGTATACTAGGAGAATTATTACATTTAACAGTCTGTAATAATAATCCTGAGACTTGAGAGAAGAAGAACTAATATTAAACATGATATATGATCAAGTAGGGGCTAATTATTTCTATATTTAACAATCGAACATGGAGGAAAAGGGAGAAGTAGGGAAGGTGAAGGTGGGGTTGGGGTCGAGATATTTTGTTTTATATTATTATTTTATTGATCTTGCTACACTGACGTGTTGGACACGTGACACAGTGGTTCGGAGGATGCCAACAGTGAGGAAGTGGATCGGGTGAAGTTCCAAAGGTCAATCTCGCTGGTGAAGTCCTGTGTTGTGGGGATGATGAATGCGGGTGCAGGGGAAGGTCGTGTGTTCGCGGACGTTGATGATGAAGGGGTTGATGAGGATCGGAGGGTGGGGATTTGATGATGAGGATCATGATGGTCGACGCTGGTGCAATACATGGTGGGGTCGTTGAAGGCACATGCAAGTTGCCTAGAGGCATCGGTTTGGCCATTGAGTTGAGATGCAACTAAACGGTCCAGGGCAGCCCAGTTGGTGAGGCCTCCACCACCTGATCCTACATCCAATGGATGAACCATGTTGTTGTTGTTGTTGTTGCTGCTGTTGTTTGGGTCACCACTACTCACCTGGTGCGTTGTGAATGACCCTTCATTGTCCGTGCCCATCTCTACTGGAATTATGGGATGGTACCCATTATTATTACTATTCATGTTATTGTTGCTGTTGTGATGGCTCTCTATGCTTGCGGATTTCGGGCTCTCGAGGCTTGGGAGCTTCATGAACCTATCACTGTATCCGCCGCCGCCATTGTTCAACCCCGTTGCAAACCTTCCATAGCTGTTGTAGTTGCTTTCATAGCTGCTCTCCTCCTTGCAACCCCTTCCCATTTGCTCAAGTATTTGCTCCAAAGCTCCCTCGTCGCACGAGTCGAACAAGTGGCTCCTTCTACCTTCCCCGGAACCCAAGGGGCTGTCTAGGGTTTTCAGATGGTTCTTCTTCTTGAATATCCTGCACACCACCCACCCTTCTTCCTGAGCAGCATCCCCCATCACATTGGACACCTATTTTTTTATTTTTTTTTTATCACAAAAGGAAATTGTAATTAAGCACATGCATGTGTCATTCAGGTTCTTAAATTATGGTCACGTTTTATAGTGTTACAGACACTTTAAGAACCTTCATGTTACCGTCGAAATTACAATTTCTGATCGTTTTTTAAAACTTTGGTTGTAATAACTACTTAATTAAATTCGCTAGAAATTGCAACTAACTAGCTTGTGTGTTGCTTACAATATTGGTGTCGCTGGTGTTGTTGTCGTCTAGTCTGTATTCATGCATGATCCAATCGGATTTCTGGCCATGTGGGGCTCTTCCTTTGTAGAAAACCAGAGTCTTTCTCATTCCAATCCTCTTTCCATTGCTGTAGATTACTTTGTCGCGGCCAGTGGCCTTCCAGAACCCTGCAGCAGTGGCGCGATTGGTGCGCGTTCCTGTGGGGTACTTCTTGTCTTTGTGGCTGAAGAAGTACCAATCATTCTGCGGAGTGGTTCCTATTTTGCATTTCTCTGCAAAAAATAAAGAAAGAAAAAAGAAACCCCTCAAAATGGTGCATTAGTGCCGTGATTCATGTCATGCATGACCCCTGATGGAATATTTGAATATTCCAACATATTATTACCCCCCATGTGAGACGCAAAACAAAGAAGCTAGAAAAAAGTGAGTGGAAAATGAATAGCACCAAAAGACTATAACTAGCTAGCCAGCCATGAACACCAAAAATAAAAGTTAACTAGTTATATGCACATTATCTGTAGACGAGTGAGTGTGACATGAACCAACACATATATCACGAAAACAACCATCCCCCACCTTTTTTTTTATAAGCACGAAAACAACCATTAAACTGTTCGTCAAAGAAACATGAATAGCTTTGTATTACACACCGTATGAATGTTTGAAAACTCGTTGAGAAGTAAGAAATCATGTTTGAGAGACTGAGACGTGAAAGCTATAACTATTAACTTCCTCCAATGAACATAAAAAAACACATCTAGAATCTGAAGCCAAACACGCTATATGAAATAGTGGCGAATAACTGAATATCTATCACACCTTGTATGTCCCATGGCTCGAGCTTGTTGAGATCAACGTCACGAATCACGTCGAGGTCAATCTTCTCGTAAGAGACCTTCTTCCTCAAGTAGTACTGAAGAAGCTCTTCTTCAGTTGGATGAAACCTGAAGCCAGGAGGGACTTGAGATTGACCATTCACTGATATGCTCATGTTTTCCGGCATTCAGGTGGTTTAAACCAAGAGAGTGATCGGTGATATATAGCTAGCTAGCAAGAAGAGAGAAACTAGCTAGAGTGGTTCTAGATATTCACCAGGGACCCAAAGAAAAAGAGAGAGAGAACACATTCAAAATGGGTACACTACAAGGAAGAGGATAGGAAATTGAAAGAAAGATATAATGAGGTGTGGTGTGTGTACTGGAATGAGTATGTAAAGCGAGACTATATATATGAGCTGTGGGACAGAAAGGACCAAAGGATACTCATGGAGTTAATTGTATTCAAAAAATAATGGAAAAAATAAAATGAAAAAAAGAAAAAGAAAATGGATTTGTTTGTTTTAAAGGTTGAAGGGACACCAGACACCAATTAATAACCAATTGGGTATATGGTTTATAATATAATGAAAATGAAAAAGAAAAATGTGGGGTTAGTTTTACTATGCTCCGAGAAGTGCCACCTACCAAGAAAGATGGAGGAAGAGAGATTAACTATCGAGGGAAAAAAATGTGTGTGGGGGCCACGTGTATGCGGGTATCACTTGGGGGCCCACAGGGTTGGACATTGTAGGCAACTTGAGAAGAGTAAGGGCGCACGCCCACATCCACAACTACGACCTCTGACCTTAAAATCTCCATGGAAAAGCACCTCTGAAACAACCATGGACCATGGCCAAAAATTAACCTAGCTATTACTCTCTCTTTCTTTCTCTCTATAGACTGCAGCTTTCTCTCTTTATCTTAACTTTTATATCCCTTTCTCTTTCATGTTTGGCTTGGGCAACCACCGCAACAAGAAAAATAAACTACAAAAAATAATGTGTAGGGTAGGACCCGGAAAAAATGAAAACAAAAAAAATGTGATGGATGGTAACATGCAAGTTGGAAAAAAAGCTGCTCATGTAAAAATTTGGGATTTTATTTTTGTTTTTTGACATTGTCATGTTATGTTTCATATACATACATTTTACTTTGTCTCTCTTGCCCACCCTGCAGCTTCTTGCTTTCATGATTTCTTGGTTATTTTCTCCCCGTCTCTTAGTAGTTGTCACACAGAAATTAATGTCAGAAGCATGTAATCCTTGTCTTGATTGGTATATGTGAATCTTATTTATAGGTCCAGACCATTGAAGCTATTTTGTTAATTTAGCTTACCACTCTCTTCCCCTTTTATTTACTTTTTGGTTATATATATCTCTTCACCTTTCAAGTGTCTGTCCAAGTCTTAACTAAAATATAAATATATCAAGCATCTCCAAAGAATGTTCAAGATTTCACACGAAGAAATAAAAAAAAAATACCTCAAATGGACTTGTGATAAAGCAAGAATTTTATATATTATTTTGTTTCATAATTTGAAAATAACATGATGCATTAATTTACTTAGTTAATTTTTAAAAAAAACTAGTATCCTATATTCCTATTCATCTTGCCCATGTCTTTATGTTTTTTCTGGTAGGCTACCCATGTATTTATGCACTTTTTGCCTGCGGGAATAATTGAGAACCTCTCTCCCAAGGATCCAAATATTTTAGAGTCCTTCTTCTATACGCATTTACATGGTTAATTAGCAATCCAGACCCGTCAGATGAAGATCGAACACTCATATTTAATCTTGGTATATATAAAAATTATACTTAAAATTTGCATTTGAGATCCAAATTAAACCATCCAATTTAAATCAATGATTACCAATATGGTGACTAAATTAATGTGTGAAAAATACGAATGCACCTAATCTAGATCACTGCCAATAGAGTACTTCTACATGCTTAAACTGCTAAAATTACATAGATCTCTCAACTCACCAACTCAAACTTATTACACTTATAATTAGTTAGTACTTTAATATCAATATAACTCGATTTGAAAAACTTTTTTATGAGATTTTTATACATTAAATTTTATTTAGTAACAGGAAGAAATATTGCAGTATCTAGTGAATGAATAGCGTTGAGAAACCTCAATATAATAGTACTTGCGCGATCATTATTATCTATTCCATCCAATAAACTAGTATTTTGGATTGGATTTCTCGATCGTAGTCTTCAGTTGTAACGATAATTGTTCCTGTTATGATGCTAGACCTTAAGGCAAAGGGTGTTGAGTACTACAGTAAGTGAAATCTACCATCTACTTAAGGCAAACAGATCGAGTGAAACTATTATGATGCTAGACCATAAAAGAGGTAAAAATATTATGGGTCTGACTTTGAGGTAATATGAAATCTTAACGTATATATGGAACCTTAAGTTATGATATTTTCTCATCTAAAAAGTTACGTACACGTGGTATTGTTTTTAGAGAAATACTCACTTTTTTTAAAGATCTATTAGAAAGTTAATAAAAAAAAAATATAAAGATTGTTTCGCAAAAGTAAGTTAAATATATGTGTTTAGTTGATGTAGGTTTGAATAAATAAATCCTGTGTCATTTTATTTTATTTCACAATGATCTTTTTAGTTTCAGTTTTTTATTGTTAGTTTGATAAAAAAAAAATTGAATAAATACAACGGTTTAAAATAATTTAATTAATAATCCACGTTCTTCCATATTATTTAGAAACCATCCGTATAATGTTACAGGATTGGAACAACCTCCTATGAAAAAAATGCGTGATTTGCTAAAAAAATTTAAAACAATTATGTATACAACAATAAAACCATAATTATGAGAGATAATTATTTTTAATTTCTTCCTTAAACCTTCTCTGAAATTCAAATAAGATTTAAATCTAGATTAACCCCATAAATCTGATAACAAATTCTGGTCATCGATCGTTTTTAACATGGAATAACGTGGAGTCATTGGACTATATCATTTCTTACAAGCAGTTAGTTGAATTAAGTTTTACTGTATGTAACACGTACATGAGTTATATATAACTTACAACCTAGCTCTATCATTGTTACATTAGCATCAGCATCATATCACTGTCGCAATATTATACCACAAAAAACGCAAAAACAAATCACCACCGTTACTTGACCGTGTTGCGTCATCAGCAGCCACCCTCTTTTCTTCTTGATCACCCGTAAACGCGCAATCGCCAGTCGCTGTAGTTATCTTCTCTTGACCATGTCACCTGCAAGCACCAGCGCTTTCGCGTATGCTATAAATGATGAGAAGATGGGTCAATAATTGTATTTTAAATGTTACGATCGTTTCTGGCCATAACAGAGTGAAAATGAGCTACACATGACGACCATATATATCTATCTGTACTATACGCAATTTGGTTCAACTAATTAATGCTTCTTTTCTCTTTTCAAAACTGAACCTTATTTGGCACTCTTCACTGTTGATTTTTTTAATATTTATCCCTCACTATTGATTAATTTAAGCACAAAGTCTCAGGGCATTAAAAAGAAAGTAATTAATTACGGGGTACACTTATCTAATACTATATGTTATTTTGCTAATAGAAAAGATAACAAAATAATTAACTAATCGAAAATGGTCTGCGTCACTGTGATTACTTCATGAGTATTAACCGATGAATTAGGTAGACAATAAATCTGGTTATTCTTCGGAAGGTATTTTAAGATTGCCTTTTTTTTGGGGGGAGGGGGGTTTAATGCTAACAAAGAACAGATGGGGGTGGGGTGGGGTGTTAGTGTACGCTAACAGAACAGATAGAAAAAAAAAAAAAATTACACCCTCAAAATGGACCATTCCATCACCAGGGGAAGATCCTAAATTTTTTTTAGTAGGGCAAAAAAAAAACTTTACTGAAAAAAAAAATTACAGAATACATAATATTAAAAAAATAATAATCTTACGCTTCTACTTGTTTCAATATATTGCTCTCTACGTATTTTTTATTTTAAAAATGTTGTATGATTTTTTATTATCAATATTATAAAAAATTAAGAATACAAGTGATAAAATTAGTACCAATTTTTTTTTTATCCCTTATAACTTTTTATATCTATTCTTTTAAAAAAATTATCTTATGGGAGACAATACTATTTTTTTTGGGAGAAAAGTAAAAATTATTAAACATATTCAAGTATAAAAATTTATCTTGTGGGAACAATTATTGTCGACATTGGAAGATTAAAGTAGAGAAGACAATTAACTTCAAAAGACATTCATGCTACAGAAGACTTGGAGGAGAACACAAAAAAGTTAACTGCCAACTGTGTCAACCTAGATGACTCATACAACATTTAAATTCTAGCTACTTCCAACAACCATAAACGGTTAGTTCCAAGGCTTTATATAAGGAAGCAAATTCGAATAAGCAAAATGCATGGAGAAGTGTCAAACAAAGAGACTAAGATTAGAAAAATGTCAGCTCAAGAATACCCCTTATCAAAAGAATCCTCTTTATCCAAAACACTCTAGGTTAGAGCCAGAATTCAATTCGAAAGAGTATGTGTACGTAAACACCTTTATTAGAGGCAAAACAATAGAGGGTATCCTAAAATGTTTAGTTTGTCCACAACCCGAGGGTAGAGAGAAGATCTCAGAAGAGTAACTAAGGGATTATTGCTTCTAAAGTTTGTGTGAGTCAAGTAACAATGTTACTACTTTGGGTGTGAAACCTGAGCAAGCTTTTTGAAATAATACTTGGGAAGAGCATGGAGAGGCTTAATTAGAGAATACTAGGTGAAGATCCTACAAAAGGTTAGCAGATACTGGATGAAGAGTCTACATAGACTTACAAAATACTAGATGAAGAGTTTGTATAGGCTTAGAGAATACTAAATGAAACATATAGAGGTTTAGAATACTAGGTTGTGGATTAGCCTAGCAAAAAAAAATTGAATAGAGCTTGCAAAAGTTTAAAATAAGTGTAAGAGCTTATGAAGGCTTTAGAAGAAAGAATACCATATGTGTGATGAAAATCTAGAGATGTAAGTATTAAACATAATCTAAATTGAGGTGAACCCGTATAATTTGTATGTGTTGTTTTTTCCTTATTGTTTGTTGTTTACTTATACTTGCTGCATATTTATTTTAAGTTTTCAAAAACTTTGTTTTAGAAAAGTATAAATATTTTATTCAAATTTTTTTTACTACATAGTTTTAAGATTCATAATTAATCCCCCCCACATACTTTGCATCAAACAAACAAAAAAAAATTGTGAAGAAAAAAACCTTTGACTTTTAAACAAGCTTCTTAAGCAGTATTTCATGTTTAATTTGGAAGTTACATGTTAGATCATTATTTGGTACATTAGAAGGAAAAGCCTTGCTTCTAACAATTTTTTTAATTTATTTCCAAAGAAGAATTAGTCTAGCTAGGAAGGATAAATAAGAAGCAAGCTTTAATATTGGCTAAAATATGTTTTCCATCCATATAAATATTAAAATATTTGGAATCTGTCCCTGCAAAATTTTTAGTTTCTTTTTCGTCCTCGAAAAATTGAAATCTTTTACTTTTTGCCCCAGACGCAGGTTTGGGTAAATTCAAACCTACATGTCACTCTTTCATTGGTTCCATTGATGATTATGAAACTAGGTGATTTCTAGAGGTTAAAAACTATCATAAATTGCAGAAAAAACCCATAAATTTGTAATCTCTCTTACCTAATCTCTTTCTTCCTTAATTTTCTTCATCTTCTTTGTCCACCAGGCTAAGCCAAGAGAGAGATGAATTCAGAAGCCAGATTGTTGAGTTTGTCGACAAAGTTTGATTCCAATTGAAAATTGGAATTGATATTCGTAATGTTGAGTTTGAAAGTGAAGGTGTTAGGTTTTCAGAAGGAAGAATAATTCAAAGAAGAAGAAAAAGAAGAAGATGATAGGATCAATAAGGTGGCGCTGGTCATTGTAGGTGAACATAACATTTAAGAAAGAAAAAGAAAAAATTATTTATTTAAATTCAAAAAAGATGAATAAAGTTTGGGAAGAATGAGGTTAGAAAAGAGAGATTTATAAATTTGTGAGAATTTTTTTGAGAATGAAAAAAAAAGACTCAAAATTTTACATAAATGAATTTTGAACATTTTTATAAGATGAAAATCATATTTTAACTTTTAATATTTATGCAGAAAAAATTAAGTCAAATCTAGTGTCACTATTTAATCTCATTCTAGTGACTTAGCTTACTGAACCACTTCATAAGTATCTGATCATATCCTTCTTAGGTCTTGACAAATGCCAAATGAGTAGAAAAAACTTTTATTTAATAAATAATTCTTTTAATTATATGATATTATATTTATAATGATTTCTTTTGTTTTAAAATAATTTTTGTAAAATGTAACTAAATCTACGTTTTATTTATTTATATTCGACAATGCAACTATAGATAATGTTAAAATTGATACATTACATTAGAAAGTCAGACTAATTTAATTTTATCCCGAATATATCATGTTTTGATAGAGATGGATCCAAATTTAGATAAATGGCCTGCTCAAAATTTTGGATTTTTGATTGGATAGAAACAAAAGTAAACGTACAGCTTAATCTATTTGATTAATGACAAAGACTAATACTAATGGCACCAATGACAGCCAAATTAACTCTAGAATTGATCTCTGAATTTTACTCTGGTCAAAGCAATTTGAAAGCTATGAGAATTATGTTTACATTTGGTTTATATATAAGTTATTGGTTTAAGTGATTGATATTAGATTCAGTCTTCTTAAACAATATCTTAAATTTGAGTTTTATAGATGAAAAAAATATGATTGAAAGAGAATATTCACTAAAGGTGATAATCATATTTTTTTACAGAGATTAATCACCAATAAAATTAATTGATATTTTATATTAATATTATATTAAAAAAATATCAACAGAGAATAGGATTACCTTAATAATTTATACCATTGTCATTTGAGTTTTAATTTGTTCATTGATTTTTTTAGTTTTGTATTCTTTTAAAGCTTATCTAATCATGTTTACAATTTTAGGCATACTTAAGAAAACAATTAAAAACACTCTTTATTTGGTGGGACAAACTTTTTGTTTTAACTGAGGAATATAATCTTGTAAACCTATTTAACCATTTTTTTTCCCTTGTAAACGCATACTTCCTGTGCCCAATAACAAGAAAGCTTACAAAGAAAAAGAAATTATTCGACTTTATTGCAAAAATTTCATAGCATAAAACCATATCTGATTTTCGTAAACATTTTAAGAGTGATTATTACGATACAATGGCATGATAAAGCAGAGTGCCTTGACGTAGTGAGATAAAAACAAGAATTATAAAGCACGATGTTCATTCCCCAAGTCATTGCGTATCTTGAACTTTAAATGGTTTTGTTATATATGCCTGCATACGGTCATACAAAGGCACATTATGCATTAGTTGCAGTTCACTTTCTTCGTAACGTCATCAATTGTGAAAGAAATGTATTTAGTTAGGAAAAGTCCACAGGTCACAGCACTAATCATTTTCATACTGCTCTAAATTCTCTGACGCTAATCATTAATTTTTTCTGATAGACGATGGAGCAACCACTTTTAGTTACTAACCGGCACTTATATTGGTCATGATATTTGATGTCCATTTCTTTTTACATTTTCTTAAAAATATATTTTTTTCCCTTTCCTTTATGGCATCAATTAATTTTTAATATGGGCTAAGGCTGGTTATTTTGTTTGTTAGTTGTTACATAGGAGGTCAGGCAAACAACATAAAGATTGAGACTTGGTACGTTTAAATTAAGAACAGTGTATTTTATTAGAGGATAAAATGAAGAGTCTGGTCTTAAAAAAAATGATTCAAAGTCATAACTGCTAATTAAAAAAAATAAATTGAATAAATTTGAACAACTTTATAGATTGATTATATATAAATATTTATATTTTTGTATCACAATCATATATTAATTAATTTTTCAATTAATATAATTTTGCAACTTACTACTTTTAAAATGCATTAATCACTTTAAATTAATGATGCAATTTTTAAATAATTCACGACTATAAATGCAAGAAGTTACGAGATATCATTATTGAAAGAATTTATGTATCCTTATCTTTGTGTTTCATCCCTCCAATGGGTTTCCTAACCGCGTAATTAGTTTGTCAAATTACATTAGAGAAACATGATTCCAACTAGTATTTGGGTTGAACTTGTGTAATCATTAATCATTCAACATGATTACACTAAAAAGAAAATATTAATTTCTACCACTATAACCAGCGGCATAAAAACAATATGACATATCACCAATATTCACAGAACCTAGAATATATTTCTGTCATTAACTGGTAATATAATCAATTATTTTAAGAGCTACCAGCTAGTCCTTCCGTGCAAAAACTCTAACTTTTTATTATAAAAAAAGATACTAATGTTTTCTCATCTTTTCATTTTTGACACATAATATAATAGTATAAGTTTTCCCATAATTTAAAGTATTTTTTCGTTTTCTTTTGTACAATTAATAGGTGCAAGAAACAAAATAAGAATATGGTGCACCATTTTAATTAGGTAATGTGGAAATGAAATGAACAACTCCCCCTTGAAATTTACAAAGATTGAAATCGATTTATGTAAAAGTTGTCAAACTATAAATTTAACCTTTCCTCGTTAATTAGAAAAGGGGACATCATTGATCTCCGACAACCTAGAAGTCCAAACTAGACGACAAAAACAGCAACCACAAGTTGTTACAGTGCTGATATGTGTGATCCTAAGTGGCTATTTCTAATATCATTTTGTAGAAGAATATACAACTCTGCCGCCAGCACTAATTGCACTTTCGACTCAGAAAAAAATTATTACTCCAATTGACAATTTGAAACCTTTGCTGTTAGGGTAGTTAGTAATGTGACACAGTGCCCAAATGACAGGGAAAGAATGAGAGAGAGTGAACAATAGTGAGTTTGTTAGAGTTTCTTCCACATATTTATCATATATTATTGCACCTATCTATATATCTAGACTTGAATAGTCTTCACTGAAACAAATTAAACGCTTACATGTACAAAATATTACCAAAAGCTACCATATTTGCAATTCACTATAATTCCAGTTAATAATATCTATCTGAATTAGTAACTATTTTGTGTTGCTTACTGTATGAAAAATGTTTTGCTTTGTAAAAGTTAAAGTGATTTTTAGATATTTTTCAAAAGAAAACAGTTTCCTTTATGAAGTGAAAAATATTCCTTCTAGAAATACTATACTTTCTGGTTAAAAGAAAACAACATTTTCATTTAGTCTAACCAGGCCAAAATATCTCCCTTTTAAAAAAGAAAAGTCGTTTTCTCAAACAAAGTCAACAATAAAAGAATCTTTAACAGGCATATTAATTAATTCATGCTTTTATTAAATATTTTAAAAAAAAATGTATTTATCATTAAAAAGATTCCAATTATCATTTGATTTTTCTGCAAAAACAAACGGACATAATTCAAAACTCAGATAAGGCGTTTATATATAGTGATTTTAGTTGAAAAGTAGGGGAAGGGGGTGGTAGTTGTAGCTAGGTTACCTAGCTATTTTGCATGGGAAGCAACATTTCATATTGGTGCTTGTTTTATGGTTGGGAAGGTCGTACTCAAGGTGAGATGTCAATATAAAGTGTATTCGGTAATGTTAACTAAAAGCTTATTTCGTTAATTGAAAAGTTTGTTTAAGTAAAATGAACATGTTTAGAAAAAGTAACTGTTCTAATATAAATTTCACTAGTAAAAAGAAAAACATATAGATTATTTTCAACGTTTTAAATTAACTTTAATGGGGTGTAATGTAAACTTAGTCAAAATAAAAAGTAGATATTTTTTATAACAATTATGGACTTGACATAGAAATTTCTACATCAACTATATCAAGAATTAATATGAAGAAAATATTTATTTTCTATATCAATTGTGGTTAAAATTAATACAGAAAGTTCTCCTTACATAAGTTCTAACCACAACCAAAGTAAAAAATAATTTCTATATCAGTTATGCTAACAACTAATGTAAAGTATTTTTTTATATTTTAAAATAACAACAATACAGCTATATTGTATTAATACAATATAAAATATACCAATTCGAAATCTAAAAATAAAGAGTATATATATATAGAAAAAGGCAAAACAACTTTATCTCATATGGCCCAAATATGAGAAATTTGATTGCCTTTTGTTTTGGTTTTCGTTTGATATATAAAATAGCAATGCCAAGTCCTTCCTCCAAGTTAGCTTGACATTTGTGTTTCACATTTTTGTTATTATAAACCTTTCTCTTGGAAAATATGTAGTCATATCGGTTAAATCTTCCATTTATGCTTTGAAAGAAAGCTTTAACAAAGATGAATGAGTATAATCCAATTAGAAGGTTCATGATGGCAAAAAATGTGGAACAAAAAATAGATGAGAAGATAAAACTAACTTGCAGGAAGGCATTGATGTTTCTTTTAAATTAAACAAAAATAAAGTGTAGATAGGTTCCCCGTTTGTAGCCCATGTAACCAGAAAATAGAAGGTTCATGTGCTCATTATTGTCGTTTGTGAAAGCAAATAACAATATATGTTTCTTCTCTTTGAACAATGTTATTGTTCTTTCATGATCGAGCCTTCACACATTACTCCAACAAACCACTACAAGAAACAAATACAGATGAAGTTTGAAAACATTACAACAGAGAAATAGAGAGAGAAAATTGCCCCATGAGAATGAAATAAAATGAGAGAAGTTAAAGAAATATGAAAATTAGATTAAAGTCATACTCATATAAGAAGAACAGCCGCTAAGCATGACAAGAAGACGAATTTAGCTCTATCCGTTTTTGTCCTTGCAAAAGATAGACGGACTAAAGTTTGGGTTTTAATAGGTATTCCTATCCCCGTCAAGTTTTATTAAATTTGGAAAAATCCATAATAATCCACCACATCAGTTTTCTATAGTTTTAATTTACTTATATATTTTTTTTAAAAATGTATATTAAGTGATTAGTTATAAAACAGATTTAGCAACATTCTTTTTAACGCAGATCTCCATATGAAGGGCTAAATTCCTGATCAATTCAAGGATCCGACAACTTGTGGTTAAAATTTGAGTTTCTTATTTTAATTGTGAATCCATGTTGTCTTCCTCTTCTCTTTTAAGTTTCTGAAATTGAATTCATGACTATGATTAGGTTTTGAGAATTGAATTAGGATTAGATTTATGATTGATTAATTCATTTGTGAGATTAGGTATCAATCGATCACTTAAGCAATGTGTAACTGTGCCTGAATTCGTGTTAACTAGGAAATGTGATTGTGTTTCCAATTTTCATTAATGCGTGTTAGATGATGATCCAATGAAATTTGTGTTGCCATGTATGTCCATGGTTTCAAAATCCTCTTTGAGACTGGATAATTCTACTGCAAGAATTTGATCCTTGGATTGGTGATTTTTTCCACTAAATTCTGTTTTATGTTTACTGTTCATTGTTATTATTCAATTTTGCAATTTTAAACAACCCCGTTACTGTACGTTTGAAAAAAGATCAAAGCTCGGTATGTAACAAAAAAGATCAAAGCTCAGTTGAATTGTTTCCTCGAGAGAATAACCTAGATTGCCTTATGCTGCAAATTAAATGGGAGGAAACTAGTTTTTTTATTTTGTAATAACCCAACAATGATATCAAAATCCACCGACCCCGCCCAACCTTCAACCCACAATTTTATGAGTTAGGGCAAGTTAGAGAATTGAATCACTTAACTCATCTCACCATTTTTTTATGAGTTAGGCAGATTGATACAATAGGTTCAATCCGTGTTTTCATCTTTTGACCTAGATGACTAATCTCTTAAGAAGGATCGAACATAGTTATGATTTTTTTTTATATAATACTTTTTTTATTATAAAAAACTATCATAAATTCATTTGTATTTTGCATTTCACTTTTAAAAAATTATAAATGAAAACAAAACTAAAAATATATTATCCTAAATGATAAATGATTTGAAATAAATTAAAATATGAAAATATATAATTATCAATTCTCAAATTATAGTCAAATAATTCAGTAAGTAAGTTGACAACTATTGAAATTTCATTTAGTAATAAAGATACAAAAATAGATTGGAAAATATAAGAAAAGAAAAACTTTTAAAAACACACTTCTTAAAAAATAACTTCTTTTGTAAAAAAATAATTTATAATTTTTTTATAAGAAAATTTTATTAAAAGATATTCTTATTTAAAATAAATATTGTAATTTATATATCTGTAGAAGATTGTTAAGCAAAATCAATACAGAATCTGCCATCAATATGTCCTTTTTTTTTTTCAATCAGCAAACCGAATATTATAAAATAAATTGCACCAGAGGTACCTAAAGGTAAGGTGTACATAGTGTAGCATTAAAGGAGAAAAGGAACGCAGAGGTTAAAATTTATTTATACCAAAAACAGTTTTTTTTTTTTTTTATAAATAAACTCTAACCTCCAAAGAAAACTACCCTTCCCTGTATTTATGTAAGTGTGTTCTCCTAATAAACCACACATTTAAACCCTTTATTAAGTCCCCCTCAACAACTTCAGTAATACACAAACTAATTACAGAAAACCAAGCTGCTATCAATGTACTTAATGTAGTATACTTCATAAATAAGTGTAATTAAGTTGGTCAAAGTACTTGGAACTATATTTTTTATTTTTGTGAAAGTACTGGGAACTATATGAAAGCCAAGATGCCTTCTCAATAATGCACTGCGACAGATCACATCTCGAGAATAGTTTTCCTTTAATTTGGTTTCTGTCATTCCATTCTTAACAATTTGATTGTTCGAAGGGTGGGGGCAACCCAAATTACATGCACCAATGAGTGTCTCAAATTTCAATCTTCCATAAGAATAATTGCGATGTGTTAGAGCATTTTTAATGGTAGATTTTAAATTAAAATCTTAAATTATTTTTTTAGTAGATCTTATAATGTCACATAAGATTAAAAATATCTTAAGTAAGATCTTTTCCATTTTTTTCTTTAATGATATATCTTATTTTGAGATCTTAGGAAGCAAGAAAGAAAAAAAATATTATTTTTTGAACATTATACATATTTTAAGAGTTTATTTATAAGAATCAATTTTCTATACTTAAGAATTGTGTACCTTTTTTATTGAGAGATCTACTCAATACAAAATCTTGAATTCAAGATCTTCAAGATAATGTATTAAATAAATCTCTTTCATTAAAATATCTATAATCTTTTCCCAAATGGTCGATACCAGACCTCACTAATTGGGTGACACAATTTAACAAATTTTGAGTAATTCTTCCAAGCATGGGTTTGTTAGAACTACTTTGGTTATGTATAGAAAAACATTTCAATTAGTTTATATTTTTTTTTAATAATTGATAAAATTATTTAAATTTTTAAATAATTTATATTATTTTTTGAAATATTATTTAAAATAAAATTTTCTAAAATTCTAGTTTTTAACATTTTATATTTAATTTATTTTAAAAAAATATTTATTCAATTTTCTTATTACATTTTTAAATATGCATTTATGTCATTTTTTAATTATTTTAATAACTAATTTTACTAAACACTTATAATTTAATAATCTAACTAGTTTAAAAGCTTTCGACTACTAATTAATTTGTCAACTTTCAACTAATTTTTTAATTAATTTTGTTAAACATAACTTTCATCTGTTTTTAAATATAAGCTAAAATAATTCTATATTACTACAAAATACAAGTAAGTTTTAATTAATTTTATCTCAAATGAAATAATTTTTAACATCCTCCATTAAATTGAAAATTTATTTTTAATATTTTTATATTCTTGATATCCAAATTTAATGAAAAAAGTTTAAGAAAAACTATTTTTAAATAAAATTAATAATATTAACTAACTTTTTAATTAGTACGTAATTTTTTTCTTATTATATTTGATATTGTAGAGAGTAGAGACAACTAATCAAAATTTAAAATAACATTACTTTTTTAAAAAAATTATTTATTAGTTGTGATTAATTTGTTTCTAGCTATGTTCATATGCTAGAATAGGTCATAAAAATGGAGGATTTTTTCTTTTAAATTAACATAATATTTTGGGATTTAACTTTCGCAGGATGAAAATTACTTTAAATAAAAAAAAATGCAAGAAGTTCTAACCATATTTTTCAAATGGTATACATATAAAATAAATTCGCGCGTAACTTGTTTAAATTTTTAACTGATCATTTTTTAATTAACTAGTGACTATAATTTTTTTACTTTTTTCACTAAAATGAAGGAGTCTAAACCTAAAATTTGAACATGTGATTATATATATATATATATATATATATATATATATTATAACTTTTTTATAATAAAGCTAATTAATGGCTTTCAGTCATAGAATTTTAAGTAGTTCTCAACTTCCCAGCTTTCTAAAATCAGGTTTTTGCAGTTTTGATTTGACATTATGTTTAAATTAAATCATTATGTCTAAGATTTGCGTTTGTTCATGTGATCTAATTGCTGATCTAGATACCTATATTATAATCCAAATGAGTTATTACTACTTCGTAAGATATGAAAATCCTCCTATTTCGATTTTTCAGCCTGTTTCTGAGTTTTCTTTACCTCCTCTTTTGTCTGTGGAATATTAGGCTTTTTTTTAAAAAAACAGATAATTTACCTCCTCAGCTAATTTATGTATAAACATAAAGATGAAAAAAATGAAAAAAGTAATTTCAATCTGTGTTTGATACGACAATTTTATCCACCACGCAACTCTTCCCAGGAACCAGATTTGCTGAGGGAACAAGAAATTGTCCTGTTGTCAATCTCCCGTAGCATAGTACCCCACCATTATACCAAACAGACTGGTAGACAATTGCCAGATCATGTGATATTAACTAGGTTATAAAAATCATGTGCTAACAAATAATGAAGTTCAAAAAACATAAATTAAGAATCATATTATTATTATTATTATTATTCTTCCTAACTTCCCTTAGTCCGATTAAAGGCAGCAATAATATATCTACACTCGGAATGGATTCACAATGATATGTTTATAATAGTTGCTTAATTTATAACTATTATAATTATAATGATAATTACCTTATTTTGGTATACACATTAATTATTTATAATTTATTTTTAACTGATTTTTCTATTATTACCTATAAAAGAACAAAAACAAAATATTATCATTCTCAAAATGTGGACATGCGCACCATATTTAACTATTCCACTATCACATGAATCTTAATTATTTTGTAAATAGTGACACACGAAATGCCTCATTTGTCCCTAATTATAAATAATAATAATAATACTAATAATAATAATAATAATAATAATAATAATAATAAAGAAAAGTTAAGCATAGTCATGCTTTTATTTACATATCCCAAATTTATGCATTACTAAACCAATTATTTGGAGTTGATTGCACTTTCATTTATTATTGTAATTTTTAATTGTCTATTATTTGTACCTAAATCTGCTTCATTAGAACAACGAACATAAAGGCAACCTTCAATAATTGAATGAAAGCAACAATTAATTATGCTGTCATGTATAATAACATTATAAATTTATTATAAGGAAGGTGACCCTCTCTTCAACTTAAGATTATTTCATTTCAAATCGATATATGGAGTGTCCCAGGAAACATATACCGGACAAATTAATTCCGTGCGTAACTTATAATACACCGAGCTGTCCCTTCATGCAAAAGGCTGCTGTGTTATTACAAATTAAATAAATACGTACAAAACAAAAAAAATTTCCATGCATGCATGAGATCAGCTGGGAAATGTAGAGCAATAAGATTAGATAACTTATTATTTTGTATCTTTTGCGGTTAAACCCAACTTTTCCCTTTTCCTTTTTCTTACTTCTTTCAAATGCGTCAAAACTTTGAAATATGTCAAAAGTTAAACACAGAAAAAGAGAGAACCTAACTTTGTGTAGGATCATGATAAAAGCATGGTGTTGGGGAAATGATAAAAGCATGCGAATTTTGACGATTAATCTATATGTCATCTATCATAATTTTATTAATTTATATAATTCGAGAGACAGGAAACTAATATTCAACGAAGATTGATATCGTTTGAACGAGTGTGTTTGATTTGCACTTGGTAAGCCTCAAACGTTCGTTAATTATTATTTTTCATTTTTGTGCATTAAAAAAATAGAAATTTCCGTTTGGAATGATACAAACGGTTTTCCAAACACGAACTAAATTTTGGATGCAGTGTAACAATTTGATGCATATTGATATAAGACATAAAACTACAATCATAGACTTCAGGACATATTTCGCTCGCTACATACAATAGTTGTGAGACAGTCATTCTTTATTCTGAATCTCTCAAAATTTCAAAGGTTAAAGCCTCTATTGGCAGCGATATCCCACCAGATGCTAGGTGAGGTTTTACATTTTCCCTTTTCCCCTAGTTTCGTGCTTGTCGCAGCAGAGAATGTGCTTTACTACTAGGAGACCTATTTCAAATCTCATAAGGCATCACAAAGGCATGTTCTTTTGTTGCTCAACTAAAATTTATTTATTCTAGGTTTAATTAGCTTTTTGTTTCTCTAGTTGCAACTACTTTTATTTTTAGTTCCTATATATAATTTAAAACATATCATTTTGGTCCTTAAAATGGATTTTTTTTTAACTCTTCTAATTCGTTGTCTCTAAAATCACCTAACATTGTTACATCTAGACTCTTTAAAACAACTACAAAATTGAAAACTAGCTGTGTACAACCGGTGAAAAGATTTTGGTGGTTATAATATATATAAACTTTATAAATTAAAAAAGTTTTTTTTCCTTCTTCCCCTCGTGATCAAGGATTTTTTCTCTCCTAACAACTTCCAAAATGTTAGTCACACATTCCAACCATTTTGTGCGTCCTCTGCCATCATCTCTCAATGGTGCTTCTTAGCGCTTCCTTACTAGTGAAGATCGCGACCTCCTTTGATGACCTAAACTTTGCGTGACATCACTGGTGTGTTGTTCTTGGTGGGAGGCATCGTTGTGGCCGCTAGAGCCGTAAAAAGTGGGTTAAAACCCATGGGCCAATTTGGCACACCGCAAGTATGGGCCGGGTTGGGTTGATAAAAAGTAGGTCCTTTTTATGCTTCGGTCAGGGATGCGCTTTAAGCACAACTGTCATAGGGTTTCTCCCAACTGCAATTATGAAAGGCACCGCGTGTAACCTCATTTACTAATAGACGAGAAGAAGGAAACAATCGAACCAAACTATATATCATTTAGTCCATAATATAAATTGTATTAATATCTTTGAGTTTCATTCATATTGTTTTTGTTATTTTTTTTAAGAAAAATGGAAGCAAGATGTATGATTTGTTTCTTTTTTCACCATAATTTTGGTACTTACTATCTACAAACTTTGTTGATGATCATTATCTTTCTGAAAATCTGACTAATGATTCTTAGTGGGATTTGTCCTCTCATCCATCACATTTTTTCTATACACAAAGTTCAAATTCAAGATTTTGCTTAAGGAGACAAAATCCAATTTCCCTAGACAAAATCCAAAGAGATAGGGTAATAATAATGCATGTGCAGGAAAATAGTTCTCAAATATCATTATTTGGTTCTTGTGCAATCAAAAACTTTTCAATGATCCATAGGCATACATATGATATGCGAAATAACCAAATTGGTTCCAAAAGTGTGTCCCTAGATTAATTTAATCAGTCGGAATATTAAATAAGAAGGCAAGTTATTTAAAATAATTTGGGATCTTCACCAAAAGAAAATAATTTGGGATCAGCAATTAAATAAAATCTTTTGACCTCCAAATCTACTTAAAGATCGATCTTTCATAACTTGCAGCTTTGATTTGTCTGCTGGATGCTTTATAAAAGCATTACAGAGTAAAAATATGCCAATCGTTGCTTTTGTTTCTCTTTATATAAACAGCAAGTAACATCTGGTTTTGTTTATTATCCCTCAGCTTTCAAGGAGAAAATATAATAAATGCTTGTCATTTAGATGTCTTATGTCTATCGCATGCTTTTCTTCTTACCTGAGATAGATTTTAGTCACATGCATGCAATGAAAATTATAATATTCGAGATGGCATTACATATTTATTTATGTCATTTTCTTAGGAAATTTATAAGACAAGCCCAGCTAGCTGAGCCATTTATATACCTATTCATGAGCCACAACGGCTAAAGCTCTCAATCAAGATGGAAATTAATGGATGCTTTCAAGTTCACGCTAATCGGCATGATATAATTTTCTTTGGAAGGAAATAACCTGAAGAATATATATATATATATATATATATATATATATATAAAGAGGGATAAAAAATTATATTGATGTAACTTAAATAACCATTACATAATTCAAAAACTTTTGATTAAATAATATATTTTTTACGTTAGATTAAAAGTTTTTTTTTACAACAATTATATATTAATTATTTGTTATCTAATTCATATTGAAATATTTTTAATCGCCTATGGGAAACGTTTTCCATAACACTGCTAATAGCCTTCCGGAAACCTTTTCAACTTCTAACAGAGTTCCCGAAAATGTTTCCCATAACACTGCTAACAGCCTTCCACAAAATGTTGGTCCTGTTGCATGACTAAGGCTTTGTTTGGGAGTTAGGATGGGAAAGAAAGAAAAGAGATTCAAGAGGAAGGGAGGGAAAGGAAAGGGAAGAAAATGAGGGAAGTTCATTCCTTCTTGTTTGGGAGTTAAAAATATATTAAGAGAGAGAAATTGAGAGTTAATAATATGTTAAATGTGAAAATTATATAATTTAAATATAAAAATATATTAAAAATATATTTTAATATATTTTTGAATTTGTAGTTGGGATAGGATAGTAATTTTAATTACCTTTCCTTCTAAAAATCTCCAAATTGGAGAAACAATAATTTTTAGGCTTTGGAGGATTTCAGAGGAGTTTTAAAAATCCTCAAATCCTTCTCCTCAAAAATTAAAACTCCCAAACAAGGAAATGTCACCACTTAAACCTTTCCCTTCCCTCCCTTCCCCTCTAAAATCCTTCTCCCAAACAAAGTCTTAGGCTTTGTTTGGGAGTTAGGAGGGGAAGGAAAGAAAAGAGATTCAAGGGGAAGGGAGGGGAAGGAAAGGGAGGAAAATGAGGAAATTTCCTTCCTCCTTGTTTGGGAGTTAAAAATATATTAAGAGGGGGAAATTGAGATTTAATAAGATGTTAAATATGAAAATTATATAATTTAAATGTAAAAATATATTAAAAATATATTTTAATATATTTTGGAATTTGTAGTTGGGGTAGAATAGTAATTTTAATTACTTTTCCTTCTAAAAACCCCCAAATTGGGAGAACAACAGTTTTTAGGCTTTGGAGGATTTTGAAGGAGTTTTAAAAATCCTCAAATCCTTTCCCTCAAAAATTAAAACTCTCAAACAAGGAGATGATACCATCTAAACCTTTCCTTTCCCTCCCTTCCCCTCCAAAATCCCTCTCCCAAACAAAGCCTAAGGGACTTCGGGTGGAATTTTTCGATTGAGGGAAGGGGGTGCAAGGTCTTCTCTAATCGAAGGGAGGTGTTTGTGTTCAGAAAATTGGAGAAGGGAGTGATGAGGGGAGAGTTGAGTCGGAGATGTAATGAGTTATTAGGGACAATTTTGTCCACTCACATGAAATGGAAAGTGCAGGAAGCAGGTTCAACAGGAAGGAAAGGCCCAACTCCGTCCAGGGACGGTTCAACAGGCCCAGTACGGTCTAAGATGATCAATCTCATTTCTTTCGCCTCCCAAACCTGAACTTGCTGCAACAGTTTTAAAAGAATATTAATATTAAAGTATCCTAGAGTAAGTTATTATTTAGAGAATAAACATAAAAAAATTTATGTGAATATTTATTTTTAATAAATAAATAAATAGTATTCATAAAAATGCTAAAAAAATTAAGCAAGTAATTTTCCTACAATTTTAAATTTTGCAAGAAAATTACATAACAAATTTAAAATCCACAAGAAAGATAAACTGTGTATTTTAAATTCCTGAAAAATTAAATACAAATTTAAATGCAGAAGGAAAATTACTTGCGAATTTAAATTCTACCAGAATTTTTTGTTTGCAAACTTAAAATTCCCCGAAAAATTACTTGCAAATAAATTATCTGTGAAATTTCTAGCAGATATTTTTAGTAAAACTTTATTTCTAGACACACCACTTTTTATGTAAAACTTTTTGCAGCAGAAATTGTAAGAAACTTTCTATGAATTTCAAAAAATTAATTATCTACTAAGGTATTATTTAGAAACCCGAGTATTGGAAATTCACAGGTAATTAGCAATAAGAAATATTCTATAAGATATCGTAAAAATATAAATCACAATAAAACTAGATAAACGTACGGTGAAAAAAAATGTTAAAAGGAATCTATCTTCGTATAAACTAATGTATTATTTCTGTACGTAACAATTAACATTGGTGTTGCTGATAAGGAAAAAAAAATTAACATTGGTGTTAAAAATTTAAAATTTTCCAAAAAAACATTGTTATATTATCAGAAATGATAATCATTCATGTACGAACATTTCGCCTATTAATATATATTTTTAACATTTATCAATCACAAAATTGATCTATATGGAAATTGAATTTGAGGGTGCCCGATTGGTGACCACAATAGGGCTCCTCACCACATGCTTCATGTCCGTCCAAGTCAGATACCCAAAGCCTTCGACCCTTCAACCTTCTATCCTTAACTTGTAACTTAGCTTCTCGTTCTTCTCCTTGAACACCAACTTGCTTGGGATGATGCTGACATTAAACCCTTTGATGGGTGTAACGTTAGCAGAATAGATTGTTTGTTCCTCCCCAACATTGGTCACCGTTCTCTGAAATTCCCAAGTTACCCTTGATTCATTAGCAGAACCATTGCTACCGAAGAAACCAATGAAAGAAGGGTAGTTGAGATCCAAGGAAGGATTGGAGCAATTATTAGTTGACGATCTAGTGATGATTGAGATGTTCTGTTGAGTGGAGCTCATTGCACAGAGAAGATTGACATAATCTTGAACTCCCACATCGTAAACAAGTCCAGGGTCAAGGGCTTTGATGGGGTTGACATGACCAGATCCCAAGGCAAAAGGAGAGGCTGGTTTGTAATCATCAGCAATGTCCTTGATGAGTTCCTTAGTATTGTCGAATATATCCGATGTTGTCATAATGGCTGACCTAATAGCTGCAGTGCTCCAATCAGGGTGTGCTCCTCTTAACAGTGCTCCCACACCTGCCACGTGAGGACATGCCATGGATGTGCCAGTTAACAAATTGAAGTTACTGGAAAGGTTTTGGGACCCAAATTGTGCCACTGGAAGATTTGGAGGCCATGCAGCTAAGATTGAAGTACCAGGAGCAGTGATGTCCGGTTTCAACACAAATGGACAACTACTTGAAGGCCCTCTAGAACTATAAACTTCCA
Source organism: Glycine tomentella (assembly GCA_007407185.1). Taxonomy (NCBI): domain Eukaryota; kingdom Viridiplantae; phylum Streptophyta; class Magnoliopsida; order Fabales; family Fabaceae; genus Glycine; species Glycine tomentella. The sequence goes on from PYAF01001524.1 coordinate 1,377,717, forward strand.
CACTTGGTGCTGGTTTAGTAGCTAAAGCAGTTGTCTTAAAAGACATGCTTGCTTTTGCATCAGAGTTACTCTTGATGTAACCTTTCACAATTTGTCCATTTCCCGGATTAATAATGATGCCTGCAGAACCATTCCTTAAGAAAAACGACGTGTCAATCGTGCGTGATATGGACACTCCCGCGGCAGCATTTGACCAATGCACATTATACACTTGAAATGACGGTGGCACGTTATTCTTATCTTCACTACACACCACAATCTTGCCCCTCGCATTGGCAAGTTTCTCCATAGTGTCACACGAGTCCATAAAAACAATAGGAACTTGGTGTGCGGAGAAGTTTCCTAGGTAGAGTGACAAGCCAGATATGTTAAATCCATTGCCAAGAGCAAGAGTCCCTCGAAATTCACGATCCAAAGTGCTAGCACCAACGTTTATGACCCATGGTATTGCACTATTTAGAGTTCCACGATCAGGGCCAGAATTCCCTGCTGATGTGGACACAAAAATGCCTTTCTCCATGGCTGCAAACGTGGCTATAGCCATGGGGTCACTGTACATGCCTATATTACCAAAGCCGAGTGATAAGGAAAGAACATCAACACCATCTGATATTGCACTATCAATAGCGGCTAATACATCAGTTGAGTGAGCTTTACCATTCCACACGGCCTTGTACATTGCTATCCTCGCCATTGAAGCTATTCCTTGTGCTGTTCCATTGGCAAAGCCAAAGAATGATGCATTCTCAACTTGGCTTCCAACTGCAATGCTTGATGTGTGTGTCCCGTGGCCTTCTGTGTCTCGAGTTGAGTTCTCAAATGTTGCGAGATTAGGGTATTTGGCAAAAGTGAACCCTTTGTTAAAGAGCCTAGCTCCAATGAGTTTGTTGTTGCATTTGATGCTACTTTCACATTGGCCTTTCCACCGTGAAGGAATTTCAGTCATCCCTTCATCTTTGAAGCTTTCACTTTCTAGCCAAAGTCCACTGTCTATCAACCCAACAATGACATCTTCGCCGAATTTTGAAGCAGGCCATGCCCCTATTTTGGGATTGAGGCCAAGGAATTGGGGTGAGTGTGTGGTGTGAAGCTTGGCTTGCATATCTAGTGTGGAAGAAATGTAACCCGGGGAGGTTTTGAGGGCTTCAAGTTCATTAGGTGACAAATTTGCACCAAAACCATTCATGACGTTGGTGTAGGTATAAATCAGCTTAGAGGAAGCGGGGTTGAGAATATTGTCATTGGTTGTAACATGAGTATTTTCTAATGCAGAAGAAAGGGTTGACAGATACCAATTGTGTTTGGTGGAGAATAGTTTGGGCATGGATGATGAGTCCATGTGGATGGTATAATTTTCAGATTGAGCCATTGTGGAGACAAGGTGAAGGACTGTGATGGAGAAGTAAAGACAAAGACGAATCATGGTAGCCATGATTGATTGAATGTTATTTTGAATATGGAAGGCTAATTGGCTATATCAGACACCAATATAAAACTGGGGTTTAAATAGTGGATTAACTACTGAATGGAAAAATGATATACGGAACACCTCAATTTGGATGGAGGGGATATAGATTGAAGAAAAATAATAGATGCTATATATGATATGATGAAAAAATACAGAGGGACAGGGATGTGGAAAAAAATTACTATGAATAAGTTATTAGAGAGTGAAATGTATGCAATAAAAAAAAAGTTAAAATATAAGTTTGGTTTTCAAATTTTTAAAATATCTGATTTTAATTTTCTTATTTTTTAATTAAAAATGTGATTTTATTTTTTTATTTTTTAATTGAGACATTTAATCTTTTAATTTTTGAACGTTGGTATGTATTTTTATTATCCATGTGAGAAATATTTTTTAAAATTATTTAATTATTAACAAACTTAATTTATTAAAAAAACTATAGTTAAAAAATTACATAATCAAGTATTAAATTGAAAAAATACTAAAAT
>PYAF01001524.1:1379772-1404757 GCA_007407185.1 Glycine tomentella
AATACTATTTTCATAAAAAAAACATTTATTTCAAATATTTTTCTTCCATTAGAAAAAGGAAAAAAATAGAATATTATTTTCACATTTAAATTCCTTTTAAGTGAAAACAAAAATGGAAAATACTTAAAAATGAATATTTTATTTAATATAGTATTAAATAGGTTATTATTGTAATATTATGTATTATTTATGATATAAATGTAGCATATTTTCACAAATATTTATTAAATGAAATATTTAATACTATTTAAATAGAAACATTTAAAAACATAATTTAGGAGGAAACACTGACGTAAAATAGTTGGAGAACTAACAACATTCACACAAAAAAATTAAGGATAAAAAATGAAGTCGATGAAAGTTCAAGAACTAAAAATTTAATTTACCCATAATTAATATAATTATATATTTTTGTTAATAAAAAATAAAAATTGCCGATGACATTTTATAAAAAATGAATTATGTATGACAATGCAGGTGTATACATCTCATCCCTTATTTCTTAATGGAAAAATAAGATATGTATTGTCAGCGTGCATAGAATATTTTACAATATTATTTAATTATAAATTAACATATATGATAAATTTGTTAACCATAATAATAATTATATATCTTAAAAATCTAAGATGATTTTTTGGATCTGATTTTATATATATGTAAATGTTCTTGAGCCTTGTTTACACGTCTAAAAATTCTAATTTAACTTTTTATTATTAATTATTATTATTATTATTATTATTATTATTATTATTATTATTATTAATTTGAAAATTTGCAGTTTCTTGAACCAAGACATAACATGAATAATAGGCTTCTATCTTGTTGAGCATGTGAGACGAGAACTTGCAGCCCATTCAGACTTATAATTATTATTATTATTGTTATTATTGTTTTGGATTTTCATTTTCTATAGTTTCATTGACTTCAACTTACAGCAACCCGGCTTCATTATGTTTTTTTTTTCTAGTACAACCCAAGTCTCAATTACAAAATTTAAACACGTAAAGCTTTATTATTATTTCTCCTAAATCATTAAAGTACTTATTTTTTGTGATAAATTGATGTAATTGAGAAATCTATTATCAATATATTATTCTAATGTTATAATCTGTCTTCAAAGCTTTAAAATAAATTCTCTCAATAAATAGGAAATATAATAATTTCTTTTATGGAATATATTTTATTATAATTGTTTCTACAATTGTTAAACACTGGTTGTACTTAGTTCCTTGAAATTTATTAAAAATACTATTTCTAAGTTTTTCAACTTTTCGAATTCGACTGTGCAGACAGAATTTTGAAATTTCAACTCATTATGTAAAACTAAAAATGTTATATTCACGCATACGATTAAATATAAAGAAAACGAGGGTGAACAACCTTACAGTTTTTGCTCTCATATTGGTTATAAAATTATTATCCTATTAGATAATTTTAAAGTGACAACACTGTGTGGGAAACTCTAGCCAAGGCAGAAGATAGTATCTTCCTTATTTGGTTTATTCATGATTTAATTGAGATAATTAATAGAGATGAATTCCATTTTCCCTTGAGGTACATGTTCCCTAATTTCTTATAATTGTTATGGGTTGTCATGAACATGTCATAAATTGTGCAACACTAGCTTGTTATTATTCTTTTCATCATTTTAGGGTTTTGTGTGTGTGTGTGTCTTCGTCTTAATTTGGTCTACACTAGTGGGATATCTTTTCCCTATTTACGGGTTGCCAAATGCTCAAGTGGATATGTTTTCCCTATTTACGGGTTGCCAAATGCTCAGGTGGATATGTTTTTCATGTAGCTTCCTCATCTTTCTCCTAGTCTTTGGCGCACACATATTATATGCACTTTGTCTAGGTTGGTAACAAGTCATTGAAAAATTCATTTGGCTTAAATTTTTTCTAGAAAATCATTATTGAGATTGATTCCGTTAGTACTACTATTCGATCTTCTTTTGTGCAAGACTAGTTCAAAAAATTAGAGATATTGTTTCCACTGAATCTGGTGTTCCACGAGGACCTGTACGTCTCTAGAAAGTTTGATACACTTGTGGACAACATAGCCAAATACGGTTATATCCATTTCCAAAGAAGTTAGATATTTTGATTTACTTCTAGATTTTGCGAAAAATTAAGGGAAAATAAAGGTTTAACAACATAATACTACTAGGAAATCTGAGACGGATAATTTATAGAGAAAGCATTAATGGATTGCAGGTCGAAAATTTGCCCATGCACGAGAAATCAATGCAGGAACACTATTTTCTTTTATTTGGTACATTGAAAGCATGGATCTCTAATCTGTTATAGCCTTGCAAATTATTCAAACACCTCATCACTTAGCATACTGCTGACTTCACTCTCTGACTTTATTTTCTTTATTCGCTTACATCGACATTTTACTCAACTCACAATGCCTAGAGCAATTAATGAAGCTTACAAATTAGTCGGCACTTTATTCTTTTTTATTAAGCAAATTGTCGAATCATTCTCTTCCAATAAACTAGATCGACATTGCCAACTTTTTCTCAAAAACACGATTAAGAATTGCAGCCAATCGAACTCCTGCTTGAGCTAACCGCATATTGACTATTGGCAACCGTGACAGGAAGTAATCATCTGCAGAGTATTTTTCAAAGTATAGTGAGAAAATGTAAAATAAATAAATAAATTGTCTTAGCTATCATATTATTGCCGATTAAAAAAGAAATGTCTTGGCTATCAGAGCTCTTAAAGCTTACCATTTAGTACGGATCCTTCCGTGTGGCATCTTTATATTCCCACTCAGGCATCTATATAGATGAATTACATATATGGTACTTTCCGATGCGTACCTAAAGATGAATTACCCAATTTAAGTATGTATATATGCTTTGAATAATAATCAGAGAAAACTAAAGAATCTGGTTTCTTTCATAAAAAAAAGAAGCTGGTTTCTGTTATTTTTCTAGTTTTAGGTTTTTGGGATTTAAATAAAGAACTCATTTTTAAGCATGTGATATATGATGGATATGCCACTATTTTCAACATCAAAGAAGGGTATTATATGTTTATATTCTAAAGGATTATATTAATACTATTATGAGAATTTATGTATTGTATTTAAATTATTTATAATAAAAATCTTACCAAGAGAATTGAAAGATATCAAACGTAAAACTCGCAAAACAAATTAAAATTATATTCCCATTTGAAACATTATAGAAATAATTGTATTTGGGTAAATTATATATTAATTATATTATTAATAATAATGGGACATACGTAGCTGGGAATGGAAGGTCATTATCACCGCAGTTCTCCCATTCTTCTACCTGATCGGCCCATACTTTCTGTTTATTTATATAAAATAAAATAAAAAATTGAAGATATACAACATCAAACTTCACAATCCAAATCCTAAATTTGATTGATGATTAAAAAAAATTGTATAGAATACCATAATATTCTGTTGAAGTGCATCGATGAACTCGTCCATGTCAGAGTCATAAAATTTGTCGACTGCTGTCTGAAGGATGGTACGTACTATCCCAAACCTGTACTTATATGAAGGTAAAATTAAACATATCATATTGTCGTATATATATAGTTTGTGAAGACAAGAAATTGGCAAGTTTTAATGCATTCCTTCATCCAGTTACTAATTTATGGACTCATATTTTTATCTCAATAAATCAGATTTTAAAATGCAAATATTTGAGATTTAAATCATCGGATCTGTTAGAGAGAGTATAAGTGTGAGTTACAGTCACACATTGAATAGAAATAGAAAAGTTGAACATCATATAAGTGAGGAGAAGACCCATAAACCTGAGCCTTAAGATTTGAGGTTAAGGTGTGGTATCTAATACACTTATATGATTGTTCAGGTATAAATCTTCCCGATATTTACCCCATCAATTTTCCAACATGATCTTCATCTAACGGTGTCGATTTATGAATCCATGAAGAAAAAATTGACTTAGGTGAAGATTTTGCTTCCTTATGTACCAGCGAACAGTAATTGCATTACCCCCATTGTTAGAGAGAAAGCCACAATGTAGAGGCTGCAGATTTTTAATTAAGAATATTAATTGTACGTACAGAAAGCCATTACATATATATATGATGGTTAACCAGAAAGAAAATTCAGATGATCGAGCTTTCGCTCGAGCTTTGGCGCTTGTATATATAAATATATAATATACCTGATGGATGTCCCCCATAAAATGTGAAAGGAAGAATAGAGATTGCGTGAGGTTATCTGATATATATCGTTATACATGTTACCATTACCAAAGAAGGATTTATGTTAGTCCACAAAAACAATTATGGGGTATCACAGAAATTAGTAGTTTGAAACAAGGATTTACATCTAGGTTTAGTGCCACTGCCATATTCGAGGAGTTGCGTTGTATAATTGTTAATCGCAGCCACAACACATCGCCCCTTAATTCCCTTTTTGTAATCTACAGAATCCCCTGAGTGTATATATATATATATATATATATATATATATATATGTTCAGCCAAGAAAAGTTAGTACCACACCACAATATGTTATCACATATCATTCAACTAGTTATATAGCCAAATGTTAATAAACATAAAGGCTAATTAGTTGGGATAAGGTAAGAAGAATTATTAATTAGTTCTTACAAATTATTTACAAATATTACTGTTCAATGGATTTTATGGTTTGTACAAATAGCACGAGCCAGGCTATATTTTTCAAAACAAGTGTTTGTAAGATCCGAACAAGCATAAAAAATCTCAAATGGCACACTAGTTATTTTTTCATACTTATGTGTGTTTTTAGTTATTTTGATCTAGCTACTATTTAATTCCCATAGTTCCAGTTGTTAAAATTAAGACCGTCGACTTTCATCCAAAACATATAAATAAACTGACAAACAAATTTTTTTTAATTATAAAATATACAATTAAAAATTGCTTTATTTCCCTCGATGGCATCATCTCATATCTGAAAACAAAAAAACCAAAAAATAACAAATGAAAAAAGTAGCAAGACTAAAGTCACATGATTTTTTAAAATAATTTATAACTTTTATATTCTCATCTTTACCATTCATACGAAGATGTCTTACACGCAAGCATGTTTGGTTTATAGTATAACTAAGGTAACTGTGTTGTAACGTGCGAGCAAATCACCCACGTAGGTAATTAAAAGAGTCGTGTACTTCATATGTTTATTGTGTATTATTGTCCAACAGCTAGCGTGTCGGGTAGTATTTTGACGTTTTTAAATCATAGTAGCACGGTTTTAATTTAATTTAATTTAAGGCCTAAAATGACTCCACGAAGCTATATATTGATCAATATATCTTGAAAGCAATTACAATTTAAAATGAATGACAACCGATCCAAGAGCGAGCTTCATTAATAATTGAATTTGAAACTTACTACTGTTTTTGTAACTGCAGAGGGCATCTGGGGTATTTGCATAGTGCAAAGCAGAGACCTAAGGATAGATATGATGAACTCATGAACATGATCTGCCCAAGAACACTTTGTGGACAAATCATTTCCTGCGGATTTTGGCTGCAGTTTCTTCACAGCCTCTGCAGCTGCTTCACTGAAGCGAGCCTGTTAAGAAAGATGGTAAGTGACACTTGGCACATGCATGTGTGCATGTTGAAAAATACACACCAAAAAGGAAACAAGGATTAAAAAAGGTAACTAGCTGACAAAAGGTTGTCGATGATTTGAAGTTTTACTGTAAAAAATTAATAGTTAATAATTAATATTTATCAATAAAAAAATATAACTAACTATACGTACACACTCCCCTGTGCAGTCTTGCATACAGTGACAAACCCGTCGTCTCCCCACCCATGGATATTTGGAAGCAAAAGGATAAATAATGAGACTATGGCCACAAGCTGATGAATTAAGTAATGACCCATGGTTGGTTCTCTACAGTACAAAATGATCACATGATGGCTTATTATATATAGATGCGCCTGTCGACTAAGAGAGAGATAAAGATAATGATTTTTTTTTTTTTTTCACAATACGTTATCTTCTATCTCCGTTTAGTGCACGTGGGTTATCTTGTAGGATGTGTGGATAATATATGTGTGCGCTTGAACTCGACTTGTACTGTACTGTTTTGACATGTGATATTTTAATAGTATTGTGTTGCTCCCATGCATGGGAGGCGTGGCAGGTATTATAATAGTATAATAATACAATCTCGCTGTGTCGTAACAGGGTGATCGAGCAGAATTTGTTATGCCCGAGTAAGAGAGAATGTGTGAAAGAAATGAGGTTTTGAGTCAAACGTGTGGCTCCTGCTAACACGTGTGAGTTATAGAAAAGAGTGTCCTTTCTCTGTCATTTATGGGTATGTGATCATTTGTGTGTATGAAACATCTATGTGCATGTATATATATATATATATATATGTATATGTAGTGAGTAGGGGTGTGAATTGGGCGGGTTGGTCAGGTTCGGACAAAAAAATCCATCTGAACCTAACTTGGTTGCATTTCAAAACTTGTTTTTGACTGCGACAACCTTCGGTTTGGTCGGAACTTGGTTTAAGAAAATATCGATTTGGTGGGTGGGTTGGCACGAGTATGAACCATGCAAGAGCTGCCACATAAAACATCTTTGTTGGAGGGGAGCGGAGAGGCACAGGAAGATGGGGTTTGGTCTGCAGAAAGAGAACCCGAAATCAGAGTGTGAGGTTGGCGCCGATAGTGAAAACGAGAGCAACAACAGCCTGGGCTTGGTTTGAGAGGTCAACTACGCTGCCTCAACTCAAAGCTCTTAGCCTTAATTAGGGCTATTATCGTGAGTGACTGAGTAGTGTGAATGTGTGAGATTGTTAATTGGGCCATGTATCTTCATTGAGACTAATGTGCTGTTTTAGAGAATGGAGACATTTGGGCTTAAGTCGAACGAATGGGCCTTGTAGCCTAACTTAACTCAATTCATGTTTTTTGTCTTAATCGATTACCATCGAGTCACTGTCAAATCTAATCTAACGTATCCAACCTTTTGACCTGTATAAAACCACTCGAAATGTAATTTTTTTCAATCTCAGATCGACTCAGTTCATCTTGTCACCCCTAGCAGTGAGAGAGAAATATATTTTGAACTTTTCAAATTATTAGATCAAACTAAAAGAAGAAAAAAACATTTTATTGAATTTATTTCTTTTGTATTTCTTTATAATTTCTTTTTTATGTTTTGGCCATTTTTTGGTACGTTTCTTTATAATTTCTTTTTATGTCTGGACAAAATCCATCATTGGTGACTTTTTTCTTTACTTAGTTTTTATTAGACAATGTAAACAACTGATCTTTTGGTATTATTGTAGTAGAAATAAATAAATAAATATATTAAGCATATACATATCTTTATAATTATAAAAAAATGAAAAATTAATTCCATATAACATAAAGTAATATTTTTACTAATAAAAAATATGTGAAAAAAACATTTATCTTTATCTGGTCTTAATTAATAACTGTCAAGAACAATGAATAAAAGTTTATTCCAAGCCGATTTTCTCTCTTAGTATATATATGTTGTCGTATGCATCAAGAGTTACTAACAATAGCATCTGAAAGAATCTAATACATATTAATGATGTAATTGTTTCAAATACCATTTCAATTGTGGTTTATAAAAAATATAGAAATCTTATCAAAGTATGTTATATTTTTAAATATACTATTTTTCATTTTTTATATGACAATTTCACGATCTATTATACTTATTATCTATGTTTTCATTTTTGTTTTCATAGAAAATTGAAACAGTATATTTAGTTTTTCTTATATAATTGCTTAATTTCTTTTACAATAGTACAATATATTTATGTTTGTAGCTTTTATTATGTATATATATGAAATACTAAACGCTTCTATACACATGATAATATAATTCTTATTTAATTAGAGCTATCTCATTTTTTTCATTAAGTTTGGATGTGGTCGATGTTTCCTTCACTCAGAACTAGACATCCTTTCTAGTTTTTGTACCTCTTCCAAAGTATGGTAATGATAATAATAAACCCTTACCAATCGTTTAGAAGTTGCAATTAGTAAAAAAAAAAAAAAAAATCAATGACTCTTCACTCATTCAGAAAAGTGTGAAACTATAGTGACGAGAGAGAAAATTATATATGGGACTCATGCAAAATATTTTAAATGCAATGTAGGGAAGAAAACTTGGAAGAGAACGTAATTCAAATTGGCAATATATATATATATATATATATATATATCCCTTTGTCATTTTTTTAATTATATTATAAGGGTAACAATTTCATTTAATATAATTTTTCTCTTGACCCAAAGAACTTAAAATTTTAATTTGTTTTCTCCATTTTCCTACTATATTTTCTATTTAATTTTATTTGTTTCCCTCTACTTCTCCCGTGCGAACTTAAATGTTAAGGTTTGAGGAAGAAAAAAAAAGAGTCAACATCCAAAGCCCAGTCTCACAACCATGTGATCATAGTCGAACAATATATCACACTCTATACTGACTTGAAAGGGCTGCGTAATTAAATGCGTGAAGCAAATAAAGAAGACATGCAGAAATGAGCAACTAATTAATTTTCGTGCAGGTTCCTACCTTAATTTGTGGTTACCATATCAAAAACAGAAATGTCCCAAAAAAATTTGGCGTGGTTATTCTATTCACTGGATCAATTAGACAATTAAGATTTAAGAACTTTATTCATCATACATATCACCCCAAGCACATAGTCCTTAAATTAAGATAGATGCATGTAGCGACATTTCATTTATTTATTCCTTTCACTTAGCGTAAAGTAGAAAGATACTAAAGCAGATTTGTTTATGTAGGGTGACTATAAAACGTAATAAAGGATCTGATAAATTAATGACGATATTGACATATATGTGCCTAAGCCTTCATCACCAAATCAAAATGAAGCTTCATTGAGCCTATCACTTTCTAGCTTCTAACCACCAGGCCCGATCCAAAAAATATGGAGAATATAGACAATTTCTATAACCTGGCATATTAAATAGTAAATATCACCAAATATAATTCAGGCTTTTTAATATTCTAACTTATATAGTTATATATACAATTAGTATAAAATATAATTTACACATAAATTTAGTAAGATTTCATAATTTTATCACGTTCATTAATTTACTGTGACTGATAGAATTTTTTTTTTATTGAATGCTTGTAAAAATATTCTACATACAGTGTATAGGGTATGAATAACTAGTGACAGATGCATAAATATTTAGTTGTGGGATAATATTCATATATGTAAATTTTCTGAATCATAGATAATAAATATTTATTTTATATAATTAGAATTTAAATAATAATAAAATTAATATATAAATTATATTATTATTATAATTCATAATAAATAAATATAATTAATCAACAAATCATTGGTTCAAGTGTTAAAAAGAGATCAACTAGATTTTTTGAAAAAAAATTAATTAACAATAAAATCTGTGAATATTTTAAAATGTAATAACAAATAAAAATTAAATATATGATCTATATTTTGAATTTACAACCAATGGAAGAAGTTAAACTATAGTTTAAGATTATTTTTATCTATTGATGATTTACTTTGAAAAAAAATTACAATGATCTATTTTTATCTAGTTTAAGATTAGTTTTTAATTATACATGCCTATTACATGATTAAAATACTAAAAAGTTAATGGGAAATATTGTTCCCCAATGTTCAACATAGATTTGTGCCTGTGAATAACAGTGAGAATGAAAAAAAAAAAAACGAATAATAATACATAAATATTTTATTATTTCAAATATTTCTCCAATATTTTATTATTTCTCTTTCTATCATATAATAAATCCTATTAAACATATATATTTTTTTCTCTCTCTAATTATTTAATGGGAATAAAGATGTTCATGTAATATTTTTCAACCAGATATCCCATGTAGAGTGTTCCCTATCTATATAAACATCACTTTTCCTCTATAGCCATTCTCATGAATCCAATCATGGCAACTCATATTTGTCTTTCTGTGTGTTTCTTCTGCATCACAACCCTTCACCTCGTTTCCTCATAGATTTGTGCCTGTGAATATAGATACAATTAAATGGTGTTCAAAATGTCCTTTCTTCAACACATGAAAATAGTTATAATTTCTTACACCCCAACTAATTCTCTACTTAATTTTCTTACTCTCCTTTTGTTAATCCTATTAGCCATCTACCATTTTTTCCCCTCTTTTGTTTGTATCTCCATTTGTTGTAATTAGGTGTGTATAGTGTACACTCAAAATGTGCCATCAACAATTATCTACTTAATTTTTTCACCCTCCTTTTGTTGATCAACAATTCTCTACTTAATTTTCTCACCCTCCTTTTTTTAATCCTATTACCCATCTATCATTTTTTTCCTCATTTGTTTGTATCTCCATTTGTTCTAATTAGGTGTGTGCAGTGTACACCCAAAATGTGCGATCAATAACTCTCGACTTAATTTCCCTACGCTCCTTTTCTTAATCCTACTACCCTTCTATCTTTTTTCTCTCTCTTTAATTTATTTGCATCTCCATTTGTTGTAATTAGGTGTGTACAGAGTACACTCAAAATGTCCGATCAACAATTCTTATCTTAATTTTCTTACCCACCTTTTGTTAATCCTACTACCCATCTATCAATTTTTTAATCTTTTGCTTGTATCTCCACTTGTTCTAATTAGGTATGTACATGCAGTGTACACTCAAAATGTGCAATTTTTTAAATAAAAACACACAAAGTTGTAGAGAATATGTGTTTCCCTGTGTGGAAGCATTTCTTATTTTGTTTTTATTAACTATTTTTGTATTCTGAACAAAAAGAAACTGCATACTTTGTTATGTAGATGAGCATTTTAGATTACTTAATACCAAAATAGACTATTTTTTTATATAAATTAAAAATACTTATTATGGATAAAAACTATTCAAAATGGTAAGAATAATTTGTATTTTAATTCAGAAAGTAAACAAATAAATATTCGAAATACTTAAAACTGTTTAGTCATGTGAAAATAAAATTTTATTTCAGGTATATTTTATTTATAATGTCAAAGTTTCGATTAAGAAAATTTTACTAATAACTGCTTCTTTAACTAGGGTACATTTACAAATATCCTGTTATTCTGACAGGTAAATCTTGTGGTGTACGTGCTTGTATTCAGAGAAATTTATGTATTTTTAGAGAAGTGCCCTTAGATAGAAATTAATGAACTGTTGCAGTAAATCATTTTCATGGCTTGGGCATGGATTTCGGGTTACTAAGATATATAATTTCCACTATTCCTTCTCATATTGGAGCCTAGCACCAGGGGCATATACTCTTTGTTCATAACAATTGGTGATCTTTATTGCTTCCAAACTTTTTCTCGGTCTTAAGGGAGATAGTATATCTGAAGTAGTATTATTGGCTGGATATGCACATCTCGACTTATATATATATGTGTGTGTGTGTGTGTGATGGACCTAGCTTCATCTGGTTTTTTCTCTGTTGGAATTATTGGCATTTAACTCTCGGTAGATAATAGGCCAAATTTTGGTGTTGCTCTCATTGATTCATAAGTATTATAAGTACTGTTGATAGGTTGGTTGGTCGGGTTGTTCTGAAGTGTAAGAATTTCATGTGGGTGGTTAAGGTTTATTTATGTAGCTTTACATACATAAATAAATAATACTCGTTATATTATAATTGTTATATAAGAAAAAAATTATTTTAAAATAATTATTATTTTATTTTTTAATGTAATATTAGTTGTTATTATTATTTATTTATATTTTTTTATAATATTACTACTGAACAATAAAATTTATAATTAATTAAATGAATTAATAATAATATAAAATTAATTTTGTAAAATTATTATTATGTATTTTTATTTATTTATTATTTTTTTAATATGTATAAAATAACTTAAGATGAAAATTATTTTAAAACTAAGGGAGTAACCATTTACTTCACAAATGGGGAGGATATATGATGTTTTTTGTTTATATTCTTCGTGTTCACTTATGGTGCTGCTGGTACCTTTGGTATAATATATCATTTATTTGCTGACTAAAAAGTAGGGTATTTAAAAAATCGAACCGAGTCATTTTAAATACTAAACTTATCTAAGAAAATAGAAGGGAATTTGTATTAATTTTTAATTAAACTCATACATTATATTAAGGCTTCATTTTTTTTTGCCTGCAAATAGGTCACTTTTTCTTTTAATTTATGTATAAAAAAAATCATTTTCAGTCCCTTTAAACTCCTCTAATGTAACAATAAGTGGCACTTTCAATAGGCATGTGCTGAAGACAACAATTTACCCTTTTTTTAACGATGTTTGATAGCAGAACGAAAAATCTACTTCAACCATATGCCCTTAGGCACGACAGTACGTAATATAGAATCACACTCGAAAATGAAAGATTTGGAATTTACCGAGACAATTTTGAAAAATAAAACACAAACACAAAAATTTAAAATGATAACTTAAATGGATCAAAAACTTAATTAATTAAGCCTAATTTTAAATATCTCATTATTAATTTTAATATTGTTAGAAGTTAGGATGAAGTTATAAATACCTTTATTATGATTAGGTTTGAAACTTCATCTAAAAAATTTATTTTATCTTTGGAACACAAAATTGATAATATAAATGTTCGAAATTAGTTTTAAAGAAAATAATCTAAAAACCCATATATATGAAAAAATGAACTCAATATAACACTTGTATCCATCTTTCCATGAAGAAGAAGAAACTGTAGATTTTAAAATATGAGGAGATGGAAGTACAACATAAGCATCTTTTAAGGGAGGCAAAACTAAAATTTTCTTTAATACATAACAAAGTATACAGTTTGTTTCATTTTTGTAACGTATATAAAAAAAAGTTATTATAGAAACAAAATAGAAATTCTCCCACACACTAAAACATGCTCTAAATTATTATTTTTTATTTTATTTTATATTATGTTTTTAAAATAGCACACAAACATATACAAACAAAATAGAACAAAAAATGATAGATACGATGTGAGTAATAGGATTGAACAAGAGGAGGGAAAGATAAGTAGAAAATAGAGATGTAAACAATTAGAATTATTTTCATATATGTTAAACATAGGCAATTTTTAACCTCTTAAAATGGTATGTATATATTGGATTGGATGGAGAAAAACAGTAAAAATTTTAAATATAATAACTGATGTGATAAAAAGAAAAGGATATATATATATATATATATATATATATATATATATATATATATATATTATAATTGAAGCATAAAGAATCAACGTTGTTTCCGGAATCATCAAATACTATGTTAGTCCAGAAAGGAATTAGTATTATTTTCCATAGAAGATTTGTTCAGTTGATATACATTTTTAACTTGATTCATATGAAAGCACATATATCTCCGTCATTATATATATATTCATCTAGAAATTCACTTTGAGGGTGGTGACCACAATGGGGCTCCTAATGGATCTCCCCATAGCCTAAGCACGCTAACTTATAAGCATCGCCGATTACTTAAAGAATGTTGACTTTTCTACTGTCGCTTTACGGAAATACTTTTCATTTTTCAACTTACACTAATCATGTAATTTTATTTTCTATTTATGCCATGCAGGGAAAAAAGCCATATACCACGCATGGAACAAAATAAATGTGGGGAAAGAGTGTGTTGCACTGTTAATTGCCTAGTGGGGAACGTACTATTTTGTCTTTTATTAGACATATATAGTGGAAACACAGTAGCTGATAAGCTAATAAACTTAGCATTCCAGCTTCATGAAAGATACTGGCTTGACAGGATGTGCCTCACCTGCATCAGATAGTTTCTTTGCCGCAAAATGATGTATCTGATCCTCATATTTTGTTCTTTACTGGATTTACTCAGAAGTTAAAAGAAAGAAAGCAAAGATAAAGCTGCAAAATAAGAGTAAAAATTAGAGCATAAAAGAATCAAAATTATTTGCAGAATCATCATAGAAAACTATGTTAGTCAAGTGAGAAATGGTACTTATTATTTTCAATAGAAGATTTCTCTAGTTAATATACATTTTTCACTTGATTCATATATATGAGCATATATATCTCAGCCACAATAAATTGTTCTAGAAATCGAATGTGAGGGTGGAGACCACAATGGGGCTCCTAATCACATGCTTTAAGTCGGTCCAAGTGAGATACCCAAAAGCCACTTTCTTCTCTTTCTTCTTTCTTGGACCTTCAATTCTCAACTTGTAACTCTGCTTCTCGTTTTTCTCCTTGAACACCAATTTCTTGGGGATAACGCTCACGTGGTACCCTTTGACGGGTGTAACGCTGGCAACATAGATTGTCTGTCCCTCTCCAACATTGGTCACGGTTCTCTCAAATTCTTGTGTTGTACTTGAACTGTTGATATTGAAGAAAGCAATAAAAGAAGGGTAGTTGAGGTCCAAAGAGGGTTTGGAACAATCATTGGAAGAGGTTCCTGTGATGACGGTGATGTTCTTTTGGGTGTAGCCAAGTGCACAGAGGAGATTAACATAATCTTGAACTCCCACATCGTAAACAAGTCCAGGGTCAAGGGCTCTATTAGGGTTGACATGACCAGCTCCCATGGCTAAAGGAGTGGCTGGTTGGTAATCATCACCAACGTCTTTGATTAGTCCCATAGTGTTGTCAAACATGTCCGATGTTGTCATAATGGCTGACCTAATGGCTGCAACGCTCCAATCAGGGTGTGCTCCTCTTAACAATGCTGCCACACCAGCAACATGAGGGCATGCCATAGATGTGCCACTTAACAAATTGAAGTTGCTGAAAATATTTTGGGACCCAAACGCTTCCACCGGAACATTTTGAGGCCATGCAGCTAAGATTGATGTACCAGGAGCAGTGATGTCCGGTTTCAACACAAATGGAACACTACTTGAAGGCCCTCTTGAACTGTAATCATCCACACTCGGAGCTGGTCTAGAACCCAAAACTGTCTTCTTAAAAGACAAGGTTCCTTTTGTACCATAGTTAGTACTCTTAATGTAAGCTTTGACAGTTTCCCCGTTTACTGGGGAAACAATAATCGACGCAAAGCTATTGTCTAAGAAAAACGAACTGTCAGAGCTGTTTGAAATGAACACAGCCGCGACAACATTTGCATCAATCAGCTTAGCCACTTGAACATCAATGATAGTTCCATTCTTGTCTTCACACACTACAATCTTGCTTTTCACCTTGGCAAGTTCCTTCACGTTGTCGCACAAGCCCATGAAAACAATAGGAACATTGCTGGAAGAGAAGTTTCCATGATAGAGAGACATGCCAGTTATTTGGACACCATTGCCAAGTGTAAGAGTACCATGAAATTCACGGTCCAAGGTGCCAGCAGCCACGGTTATGACCCATGGTATTCCGTTGTGAAGTCTTCCAAGGTAAGGCCCTTCGTTCCCTGCTGACGTGGACACAAAAATTCCTTTCTCCATTGCTGAAAACGTGGCTATAGCAACAGGGTCTTCGTACAAGGGTACATTATCAAAACCAAATGACAAGGAAAGAACATCAACCCCGTCTGATATAGCACTATCAATTGCAGCTATTATATCAGATGCGTAATCTCCTTGATCCCACAAGGGCTTGTACATGGCCAATCTCGCTCTTGAAGCTATTCCTCTGGCTGATCCAGAAGCATACCCAAAGTATGATGCACCCTCAACAACACTACCAGCTGCAGTGCTTGATGTGTGAGTCCCGTGACCATCAGTGTCACGCGTTGAAGAAACATTATTCGTGTTGTTGGGGTGCTTTGCCAGAAACCCTTTGTTGAAGAACCTCGCTCCAATGAGTTTGTTGTTGCATTTGATGCTACTTTCACATTGGCCTTTCCATCGAGAAGGAATTTTAGTCAATCCCTCATCGTTATAGCTTTTGCTTTCAGGCGAAATTCCAGTGTCCACCAAACCAACAATGACATCTTTGCCAAATTGAGAAGCTGGCCACGCCCCCACATTGGTGTTGAGGCCAAGGAACTGTGGTGAGTGTGTTGTGTCACGCTTGGCGCGTAAATCTCGCATGGAAGAAACGTAACCAGTGGAGGTTTTGAGAGCTTCAAGCTCTTTAGGTGACAGGTTTGCACTGAAACCATTGATGACATTGGTGTAGGTGTAAATCAGCTTAGAGTTAAGGTTGTCGGTGGTGGCTTTGGAATTCTCCAATGCTGAAGAGAGAGTGGAGAGATACCAAGTGTGTTGGGAGGAGTATGCTTTGGGCATGGCTGATACGTCCATGTGGATGATATAATTCTCAGACTGGGCCAACGTGGAAATTGTGAGGTGAAGGGTTGTGATGTAGAAGAAGCAAAGAGAGAAACAAATGTTGGTTCCCATGATTGGATTAATGTGAATTGCTATAGAGAAAATTTTGGTGTTTAAATAGAGAATGTATACTAGCTGTGACATTCTTTAACTAGCCCCCATATAAGATATTCTTCAATTCACGCTCAAAGTGGTTGGAGAATGATTATGAGACATCTTTTGGGGCGAAATTATCAAATGGGACAATTATTTTATTAAATGAAAGTAAATTTTAAATTATATACACAAATGAAATGAAATGAATAAGTCTTAAGGTATTCTAAGACTTTTTTGAAGTTAAAGTCATAAATTAATTTATGTTTTTTTTACTAAAATCATAAAAAAGTATATAATTTTTTTTAATTACGACTTTAAAAACATAAATATTTTAATTTTTAAATAATATTTAAAAATCATAAACATATTTATGATTTCAAAGTCTTACATTTTTAAAATTAATTAATAACGAATTTAAATTAGTTTTAATTTTTATTTGTAGTTTAATGTTTTTAATCAATGTTTTTAATATTTTTGTTATTATTATTAACTTAAAATTTATAGACAATATTAAATTGTTTAAAAAAATAATTATTTTTTTCAAATATGATTAAGTAAATTAATAATTTCATATAATATTATTAATTAATTTTATTTGATAAAATTATTTTAATGTTAATTTTATTTGATAAAATTATTTTTATATTAACAAAAGAAGATAATGTAGTAATAATAGTTGTTAAAATAAAAACAACATGATTCATTAATATAAAATGAACAATACAAATTTAACACAAGCATAAAAATAAAAAATAAAATAATATTAGTCGTCAATTTGTTTATATAAATAATTATTACGATTATGTCCTTCAATTCTACGTAATGATCATCTCTTAAGCCTATTTTAAATTGGTTCATCCATCTCATTATATATGTCTGAAAGACCTCCTTGACGCATATCCAAAATAACAATAATGTCAACGCATATTCAAGAGAACAATAACCACTAACAAATCAAATACAACCAGATGAAAGACTTCATAGAAATACTCGTTATGGGACATTGTCCCACTATTAACATTTTTCTTAAACAAATATGTAAAGTACATTTTGATATTTTTATTTAAATTTAAGTCTTTTATTACAATATTCTTCTAATTTAAAAAATAAATAATAATCTTTAACATTAATAAAAATATAGAAAATATTAAATAAAATTATACAAATATAAAAATATAAAATAAAATAAATTAAAACTAATTTAAATTCATTAATAATTAATTTTAAAAATACGACTTCTAAATACTATTTTAAAAAATTAAAATATTTACAATTTTAAAGTTATAATTAAGAAAAAATCAAAAGTTATTTTTTATTTTACGAATTTACTAAAAGAAAGAAGAAAAATAAAAGTTATGAATTAATTTACGATTTTACCTTCATAAATCGTAAGATATTCTTCAATTTATCTCTTTATGGATATTAATTTGAAATTTATTTTCATTTAATAAATTCCAAAAATAATTGCCCTTTTGATAGTTTTGCCCACTTTTGGATATCAAGACTTAGAGAAAGATAAAAAAGAGATAAAAAAAAATTATAGGTTATTAGTATAATGTGATGAAGTGAAAAATAACACGAAAAATATAAACAGTGTCCATAGAGTGTATAATTTTGATTTATGAATGTTCAAATTAAAACTTCAAATATCATGACCTCCCAAAGGGTATGGGACCCCAGTCCCCCCCATGATTAAGGAGCTACGTATGCCCGTGATGTGGATTATTTTTGACACCTTTGTCTGCAAGACTCATTCATCGACAATTACAAATTTTGACGTTATTGCTTGTTTGGTCCATGTCCGAATGGCCATACCGCGTATACAGTGTCCACAGAAATATCGATTCTTTTCCTACGGTGAATTTAAGAAAAAGTTTGATTTATAATTTTATACAGTAGTAAATGAACATTTTTTTCTAAACATTTAATAAAAATTTCTTTATCGTCACAACATGTTAATGAATTTTGGCTGTTAAAAAAACATGTTGATGAATAAATTAGTAAGCTGATAAAAAGAAAAATTGAAAGGCAAAGTAACCTGATAAAATGATTAAATCTTATTTGCCGTTCAAAAAAATGATTAAATATTCTTATTCAGGTATACGAATGTTTTATATAAATATATTGAACTCTTAAAATGAAAACCTAAATTTGGTATTATTTACAGCTAATTAATTAATGACCAGGGTGTACAAGTTTGTCTATATTCTTCATATAATCATCCAATCCAGCTTGATAGTTAGAAACTAGACACTAGACAGCGATAGGATCAAGTTTCACTTTGATTTGGTCTTAGTTTAATTGGGCATTAAACTATCAGGCACATCCGCACATGTATGCAATATCATCATTAATTTACCATCCCCTATAATACGTTTCATACCAACCTCACATTAACAAATTTGCTTTAATTTGTTTCTATTTTACGTTGAGTGTTAACGGGATAAATTAATGAAATGGTTTCATGCGTCTATTTTCATTTAAAGTCATGTGCTACGATGATGCTATATGTACGATGATTAAGTTCCTGATTGGCCCAGTGTATAATTCAATAGAAAAAGCATGCTAACTTTGTATTTAGGACATTCCCGTTTTGGCCACGGTCACACAAATTTAAGGCAGGAATCTGCCCTAAAATTACTAAGAGCATTGATGCATATGTTCTACTTCATTTACTTCACGCGTGGAGACCTTTAATTACACATCCTTTTCAATTCAGCATAGAGTGAGATATATTGTGCAACTGTAACCGCGTGGGGAGATCCCTGGGGTTTGAATTATCTTCTCTTCTTTTTCTCAAATTAAACCGTAACATTATGCTTGCATGGGAAAAGTAAAGGAAAAGAAATAAAATAGAATGAAGTAGGAAAATTGAAAATATATAAATTGAGTTAGGTCTCTATATATAAATAAAATTTATATTAACTATTATGTGTATAAAGTGTTTCATATTTATTTTTATAATGAATAAGTTCGTTTATATTTTATATACAAGGTAATAAAGCAGTTTGTATACTTTAAAAAAAAAAAAAAAAGGAAAAAGTGAAGGACAAAGGGGATGACTAGAGCAACAACAATAAAGCAGGACGAGAGACTACAAGGCAAAGACCCAATTCTACCTATATGTTCTTGTTTTCATTGAAAAGGAAAAATCGAAACAGGAATTTATGCAAAAAAAAAAAAAAAAGTGATGAAAACGATGTTCTAGCTAGAGGTTTGTCTTTTTGGTAAAAGAAAAATATTTGTAACATTTATATAATAAAAGAAAACTATAAAGACATTTTTTTTGTTTTATTTTAATTTTAATTTTTGAACAAACCCTAACTACTTACAAATAGCTAGTGTCAAGATAGCTCTTAATTGGAGATATATATATATATATATATATATATATATATAGAGAGAGAGAGAGAGAGAGAGAGAGAGAGAGAGGGGTTTTGCTGTATGAGGATCTGAACCCTGGTCCCAAGAGGTGATTACTAATTTGTTCTTACTTGCTCGTGAAGCTTTTCTGATTTTGGAAGCATGTTGAAAGTAACGTAGATAAATAGTGAATGGATGGTCTCCAGCGAATTTTGAAGGAACTGTAGAAAGGACCTTCCTTTTGTAGTGGGCACACGCACTTCCATTGTGTGTCGTGGGAATGTGGGCATTCGCGTCAAGCCAAAGTTATTAATTACTCGGATTCTTTTGTCTGTTTCCAGTTTATTAATGGTCAAAGGATGAGTAAGTATATTTAATGAGTGTGTAAAGAAAATTTACATTCGTAGTATTTAATTACAAATTACTATTATGTAGTATGATAAAAAATTATTTTATTTTTATAATAATTATTTTCAAAATCATATCAATGTCAATTTTTATTTAATTGATAATATAATTTTTTTACACTAAAAATGTAAGAAATTAGACTCTATAAATTAAATATTTTCTTAAATTGAATATGATAAATCCAGATTAAGAAGATATAAAATTGATGGCATCATCATAGCTCACTATAGTAACTATAGATAGATATAGTAGGACTTCAAATAATATCCCATGAGGCATCACTTGCATTTGCGAATTTAAATTTCTTTTGACGCTTTTTTCTTCTAATTTATTTTGTTTTTTTTCGTCCATCTCTAAGAACAGCTGATCGAAGAGATTAGTTTACACTTTACCGCAACGGGGTTTCCCTAACCGAAGTAAGCAACCTCGATAATAAACAATTTATTTTGCTTAATAAACAAAGATAATTAATATTAAAATTTGAGTAAGGAGATGTTGGGGAGGTATTTTGGGTCTTGTGACATGACCAAAAGACCCATAGTGCCTACTTAACTGTCTTTGCCGTCATATATCACTATATAAGATTTTTTATGTCTACAAGTACACATTCAAGCCTTATTCACCAAAAGACCCAAGTTAATGTTTACAGGAGAACACCACCAATTATTTTATAGGCAAAAATGGTTATAATTCATGATTAATTTTAAGCTAAACTTAGTACAAGGTGTGTTAAAAACCAGAAACAAAAAGATAAATATAAGGACGAAATCCTGCTTAAAGCATCTCAAAAATACCTAAACAAATGCTACGTACCTTAGTTAATTATGCGCGCATACAAGGCACGTACTATTTCATCAATAACAAAATTACCAAACTTTGACAATAATCTATTTCCCCTTGGATGATCCCTAACATATATATCACATTGCGTGCATATCCATTTCAGTGACAACACCAACCGTTAATTATTTAATTAAAAAGAAAGACCGAAAACAATAATTAATCAGTGACCTACCATAACGTTTATATCACAATGCCTTTCTGATCATTTGATAAAGTAGACAAAAACCATTCAAATCAACTAACTGAGATGTTAGATTAAAAATCTAATCCGATGACATAGTTTATATCAACGATTTGAGAGGGCAACTAAATCGCAATTCATTCCATTGATCATCAACTCTCTTTTTATTTGTTCTTCTTTTCAAACTATCATTGTAATGTGTTGCTTATTTTACAATTTATATTAGTGTTTGTTATTGTATGAATATATTATTTATAAGTTAAAATGTCTAGCCGAGGACACACACATGAGAACTAAAACAAAATATTTTAGATGATACCAAGTGATATTAAGAGAGAAAATCTTCGATTTGAATTCTATCTTTCAGCTTAAGTTTGTTAGTGGATTCTGTTTAACATTGACTATGTGACTATGTTTAACATTGTTGTCACTCAAATAGCTTTAGAGAGGAGTTATGGGAGTGTGTGTTCAGATGGAAGGGGTGGACTCTTGGAAATGGCCACGTTGTGGTTCTGGAATTTACTCGGTGAACACAGCTTATAAAGCTTTGTATACTTTGCTCCATGGTACTCCGCAGGAACCTATCTTTGAAAGAATATATGGCATATTAAAGTCCCACCAAAGGTCAACATATTTTTGTGGAAAATGATGAGAAATCGCTTGCCAACTGGTGACAGTTTAAATACGAGAAATCTGGACATTAGGGGATGTGATTTCACATGTCCTTTTTGCAGAACTGTGAAGGAAACTATTTATATTTGATTATTATTAATGGCATAAATAAGCTGTAAACGCTCCACGTTAGGGGAAGAGTATGCTGGGCACGTTGTATTTGGTTGGCTATGCAATTGTTGGAACAATGGAACTCCTGGTACCTTTATCTTTATATATATATATATATATATATATATATATATATATATATATATATAATATTTTTAGCTGAACAAAAAAAAAAATGTGATTAGCTTATTTCTATTATATTCCACGATTTCACAAATTTCCTAATTTCTCGAATTATGTTATCACTAACATACCTCATGATCATAAAAATATTCCTTATTTAATTTCCTTGTACATTCTTGTTGTATTTATGTGTATATTGTTTGTAATCAAATAATGCATATTTCCAAGCCCTTGGGAAATTGTTTTTTAAGACTTAGGAGATATTTGTTTCAAGATTCATAGGTACAGTAATATTTCTTTTAGTCAAAATTGAAGTATTACTTTGTTAGTTTGTATTATATTTCAATGCAAATCCTTATTAAGTGGATTACCTAAGTAAAATCCAATTTCAACTGGAGAATAATTATAACAAAACCTATGTAAGCTTTGTCCTTTCTATATAATATAGTAATTAGTCTGGATCAAGTAAACGAATGGGCCATGTTTTTCACTTGCATGAGCCCAGACAAATGAAACGGACATGGACTTGATGTATTCAAAATCGGGTCTTCTTTATGCATTTCCTTTTTTTCTTAACACACACTCTTCTTTCTTTTCTTTTATTTTATTTTTTAAATATGTTTTTGTTTTTTTTGGAAGGCAAAGATAAGATAATTTTATCAAGAACTGGGCTTGAGTCACAGGCTGTGATCAGCACAGACCAAGGAAGAAAAGAGAGCATACAAACCAGTAACTGCTAAAGGTTCAGAGTAGACCCCAAAGGCAAACAAAGCCACAGCAACCCAAAGATTCCAAAAAATTATAAGGTGGGTTGGATTATGCATGATTAAGAAAGAAAGAAAAAGAAAAAGATAGAGGATTTAATTCCTCCGCTAAAAAACTAACATTTAACAAACTAACCTTTGTCTACGCAGGGATGCTCTCTCTAGAAAGATCACCTCATTTTTATGGAGTCAACTAAGATGTTATCCGGTACAATATTTTATCCTTGTAATGTAAGTGCCGGTTAGCTAACTCGATATGACCACGTGCATCGACTTTCTTTATTATTTGTTGGAAAGCTATATTATACTTGAAGAGTAACTTTAGTTGAGAGATTTTCAATTAAAAATCTATTTTTTTTCATATCTATTATTAAAGAGGAAATACAAATATCTACATGGATATCTGATTTTTTTTTTAAGAACCCTAAAGATCTACACAGAATTTAAAAAAATGATTTTTTATGTGATAGGATGAAAAAAAATGAAAAAATAAATAAAATATAATTAAAAGTCAAAATTAATTACTTAAAATTAATTATATATTTTATTAATATTCATATTTTTTCATACTTTATTAATTAAAATTAATTATTCAATTAATTAAATTAAGTTAAATTTTAAATATTTAAAAATAGAATCCATGTGAAATCTATTAAAATTATCTAAGATCTCAATTTAGGATCTACCAATAAAGGAAAGAATATCAGATCTTAAGAGATCTTCAATCCTACATTACACTATAAAATTTACCAAAAAATAGTTTAAGATCTCAATTTGGATCTACTAGTAACGGAACGGATAGTACCTAACTACTACATACTTAATTTTCTTTAAATATGTCTTTAATTGGAACCTTGTACATTGAATTCATCCCATCACGCCTTATATTTTTAATTTTAATACGTTTATTTCTCGCAGAATAAGTAATTAAATTTCACTACTGACGCTTGCGATGGGTGGTACCTGACATTAGGATAAGTGGATAACTTCCCATCCTGCAAAGCCACTTGGAACTAAGGAACTAGCATATTCTCCCTTAGACAGAGACCTTGGATGAACTACGCATATTGACTGACACCTTTTACAATGCTTCTTTGGAGAATTCAACAAATTCACGTGATTCCTAATCGGTTCAATTTGACAAACAGTGAGGAATCTTTAACCTTCTATTCATCGAAGCAAATCACGTAGCTAGAAAGACATGAATATATAAAATTATAAACATTTTCCCAAACCCCACGCCAATAATTGGTTTTTTCTATTCATTTTTGTATTTATTTGTGCTTTTGAAAATGTTTGATAGACACTTAACATCATATCTAATACCTAGCAAAAGAGTGGGAAAAAAGAGAAAACATAATAGGAATGATAAAATTTATGATGTAACTAAAAGAGAGATAAAAAAAAATAAAAGGTATTAATAAAATATTTAAAATAAATATTATTTGTGTATCATTACTCTTGAATTTTACAGTTTCCGATCGAATGCCAAATCCCCTTTTGGAGCTTTGTCGCATGCATGATGCATGTACATTCGTGAAATCTCATGAAGCAAATTAAAATACATGAATATTATAAGAAAAACAGTATCATGATAAAGATTAATTTAAAGATGATATAATCAGCTAGATGGTCTATATTATTTGTGTTCTTGCCTTAATGAAAAAGAATAATGTTATTCTTACTTTAGAGCAGTTTTTCCTGGCGTTTTTAATTGTTTAGCTTAATTACACTTTTTGACTCTTATAATAATTGTGTGGTTTTTCCTTCTGTGATTTAATTGTACCAATTAAGTGTGTTTTAAGTATTGAAATTGTGAAATTTAGTTTGGTCTCTATCAACCCTCAGTTAAATTAAATATGATGTTTGGATCTACTACTTTGACAAATTAATTTATAATGAAATTGATTTATAAAATTAATTTTGAAGAAATGTGATTTATGTTTGAATGTTTTTGTTGTAAAAGTAAGTTAGTATCAAAACTTATATAAATTTGTTGATTTAACACAAAAGTTATATAAATTGTTTCAACTCATAATTTGATCCCAAAAATCAATTCTTTAATTAACGTAAAATCAAACATGTTAATGTACCTAAAATCAAGTTAGTTGACAATATAA
>PYAF01001524.1:1404857-1440361 GCA_007407185.1 Glycine tomentella
TAACAAAAGATAAAGAAAACAAAATTAGAGAAACTCTAGTCTAGTTATATTATTTTAGATTACAAGACATTTTTGTTGTCTCTTAAAATTTAATGAAAATTTTCTCATAATTTTCTTTTTCTATTTTAATTTAAATTAAATAGATTTGATCATATAAAAGTATGTTATACTATCTTCTAAAGAAATTGTCATGTACTATAAAATAATTGACTTTTTTAATAAGATAAAAAATTATATATATATATATATATATATATTAATTTCTAACAGTTTAATAGTAGAAATATCTTTATACTAACAATATATAAAATTATTATTTTCATCATACACATATTTTTCTCAATTATGTAACAATATAAAACATATATCCTTAATTAATACATAAAAATACAACATCAACAACAGAAAAATATCATATACACATGGAATTCCCTTAAACCTAAAAAAATGTTAATGTAATTTGCCCTTATTTTTAAAATGATATAACATAAAAGAAATAAACAATATGTCACTTCATCACATGCAAATATATACACACAAATACGATACATAAAATAAAATATTTGACAAGTAGACAAACAAATGAAGAAAATAATCATCAGCGTCATTAAACACTAGCAAAAAAGACAAAAAAAGTAGATAAAATAAATAATTTAATTAATTAATAATATATCTAACTATACTGTAAACCCATCTTCTCCGACATAGAACCTTTCCAACTGCTAGCCACACTCCACTGGTCGGAGTAAGCCACCGACGACGGCACGCCGTTGCCGCACTTCGCCACCGTCCTCACGCTTTCTATCAACGCCTCCGTCCGCGACTCCTGTGACAAAATCTCTGACAGCTTCTCGGGGCTTATCACCAACTTCACCTTCCACACCCCACTACTGTTGTATCTCGGAATCACCTCGGATGGTTCCAAGTACACATTGTTGTTATTGTTATTGTTGTTTTTTTCGAATATGGACATTCGGTATGGTGTTAACGTGGCCGCGGTGTCGGAGAATTGTCTTGCCAAGCTCTTGCGAGGAGAAGTAGGGTTGAGAGGGAGGAGGTGGTAGACTTCTCCGCCGTGGAGCTCTTCGTTTTTTGGGAGCGGTTCGGAGAACATGTCGCGGCGGCTTTGGAAGATGCCGTGGCCGGGGAACTCGTTGGTTATGCACTCCACTGTTATGGGAGAGAAGAGTTCCATGATGCCTCCGTTTGAGGTAACAACCTTCACCACCATGTCTTCGGAGACGCCGTGGTGTAAACCTCTGAACACGCAGTTTCCCATAAATTTAGGGGTGTCAGCACGGGTCGGGTTTAGAGAGAAAACAACACAGGAATTGTGTTTTGTTGTGGTTAAGGTGCAGTTGAAGGTTGTGTTTGTGTTCTCTGTTGTGGTTAAGGTTAATTAAAAGGGTTTGGTTTTGGGAGTACTGAGGAGGTTTCTTGAGGGTTTCTTGTTCATGGTTGGGAAGGCAAAGATGGATGAATGAATAACCGACACAAAAGGACGTGAAATCCTTTTCTTCTATGGGATCCGGAATCGGGTGTGCGTTGCTTGGTGGTATTATTAGTGGGGGTGGCCCTACTTTGCTTGGATTACTAGGGTTTTTTTTTTTTTTTTTATATTCATAAAATCTTATATCACTTAAAAAGTGAACGTCAAAAGTCATTTATAAATCTTGTATCCTCTCAACCTCATCATATGTATCTTTTACAAGGATAAAATTATAACGAACCACAAAATACTTAAGAATAATACCTTAAATACCATAATCCTAATTTTGTTTATAATTTGAGATCAGATCATTAGAGATTTTATTTGATTATTTTTTAACTAGTACTAGTATTTAGAAACTCACAATGTACCTAAGTATCTTTAATCAAAATTTCTTAAATGAATTTTTTAAGTTTCTTTTTTAATTCTCACAATAATTTTTGTGGTTCCCACATTGTAATGTTATTATATGAAATTTATACATAATTTTACTCTAATAGTAAAAAAAACTCTAGGAAATTTCAAGAAGCTCACTTTTAATTTTTTTTATTTTTACTTAATTATGATTTAATTATGATATTATTATGTGTCAGATAAATATTATTTTTATTGCTAAGAAATAATTTATTGCAAAAGATACAAATATTACTTTTAAGAAACTATCCTTACCACATAGATTTGTTCTAATGGAAAAGAAACTATAAAAAACAGTTTCTTCACTTAAGAAATCCGACAAGAAATTCTCATTGAAGATGCTCTAAGCAAAAATAACATGCAATCTATTGATGGAGGATTTCTAAGATTAAATAATTAATAACTAATTTTTAGGTGTGTTAATGTCGTTACTACAAAAAATGTTATTTACAACGTGCCAATAACAATGATTTCCAGAAACCATCTATAAAGACATTGTGGTGGTAGTCTTGTAATTATAAGAAATGGCAAAGAAGATGATTTTCTAATTACCGTCTTTAAATCATACGTCTAAAGACGATTATTCAAATAATCGTCATTAAATAGATTTTTCAAAATCATCGTTAAATTTATTTTTGTCAGGGTTGTCTGACATCTTGAGTGTGTGATATGTGATAACTAACAGATAACTATCACCACTCTAAATAAAGCACCAGATTGATGATATCAGAGTCAATTTTGCCACTGACATAGAATTCATCCACGTTACTCTCTGAATAATGAATATCTTAATAATGCTTTGAAAAATGTATTTCCTTGTAGTATACCAAAGATCATATAGAGATAAAATTAAACTTGACATGATATGGAATTGTTGGTATTATTGACATAAGCATTGGCCCAAGGGACTAGCTGAGGATTCACAATGCTGATGACATTGTTGTAGAAGACATTCAGCAGATCCTTAACAATGAAAGTTGCACAAGATTGGCAAAGACTGTCATCGTAAACTGATAGATTAACTTTCTGATGAGCATATGGTGTATATATGTCAGCACCATGACCAACATTAATAGCCTGTAGGAATATCTGAAGAAGCATTTCAGAGAGTTTAGGCACATTCATTGTTGTCCGTTAAAGCAGGTAAATTAGTGTTGGATACTCATTGTCAACATGAGTCACTAATAAAGCTTGGTTTGTGGTTCCTGCTAAATAGTTTTAGTGCTGGGTTATATTTGTAATATTTGGAGGCTTGCACGCTTTTAACATTGGCATTCTCTCATTCCCTTAATTTTGTTCTGATAAAAATTTCATCAGATATACTTGTCACAAAGGATTGGGTGAAGGATCAAGCTCTAATAAATAGTGGTAAAAAAATAGTCTTGAATAGTTTATTTTGAAAATGAAGTTAAATGATTTCCATTTGTGTATTATGGGTACTGCACTGTATTGATGTGATCACTCATATTGGACAACAGATGTTACCGTGTCCGTTCTTTAAACAAAGGCAGGGAAAAGCATTATGGTGTATAATTACCAGTCGAAAATGTTTATTATTTCAAATAAATATGATTTATGCAATTGGCTTTGGCAATTTTGAAGTTTTGATTTATATAGATAATCCATCAGTTTGAGTTCCTTAGTCATTGAGCTTTTACTTTTTCTTTTCTTGAATGGGGTCCTTTGGTAATGTAGGTTATTCACCCCATCCATGACCAGACCTTCGATCTGACTATGGAGCATAAGAAGCTTAAGGAGTATGGTTGTGGGAGGGGTTTGAATTGTGTCTCTATATTAACAGTTCTGTATTTTCTTGTAGGAATTGAGCCCTGGACTTTTACTCAGAAGTTAGGAGATGCTGTTTTCATTCCAGCTGGTTGTGCTCACAAAGTCAGAAATCTGAAGGTAAAATGAACATACCCGGTGAATTTGTTTCATATTTATTGTAGGCATAATATATTGTTTTCTTATACAACAGTGTTTTAGTGTAATGTTGTGTGTCTTGGATGACCTACCAATCCTTTATTTATAATGAGTAAATAGGATCTATATTAATTACATAGAGTCAATCTAATCTAAGTAATAATGAAACCAAATTCCTAATTACTCTCTAATTATAATTATAATTAAGACAATAATATATAATGCTAACATCTTAGAAGTGTAGGCATAATAATATCTTTGATTACTACCTGAAATTCAGCCTTGGTCCTTCATTAGCAAAGCAAGCCTTTGTAGAAAGTGAAAACTGTTGATTCATGTTAAGTTTTCAGTTCAATTGTGTGTATTTCTTGACACATTTGATTACTTTTGGTTTTTATTGTAATTCTTATTTTATTTTCTGATACAATGAAACCGGAGGTTTGAATCTATTATTTCCTATAAAACTATTCATCCCCATCTCTGTAACAGGCCTCAGTGTCCCTCTTCAACTCTCTCATCAATGCCTTCAATGATGCTACCATTCCTTATAGAGATGGATCTCCCTTACTTAGTGTCCACATTTGCTCCAGTTACACTCACTTTAATCACCAACTGTTTAAAATTAGCCTGCACTTTCCTGGGGCTCTAATCACTCATCCAAGTATCACATTGACTCCACCCAATTCAAACAAGTAAAAGTCCTAAATTACCTGAAGATTGGGTAATTGCAGCACAAATTGTTTGCACCCCTCTTGGTTTTCCACTGTGTCTATCTCCCACCACCACGTTGTATTCTTTTGGTACCTTTGGTTTAATTCCTAATGATTCTAGTATTCTACCACTACCAAGGGAGGAGGGGTGAGAATAACATAGGCCTGGGCTTCTTTTGTTGGAGAAAGATCTATACTCTTACTCATTGATTAACTAATAATTTTCTTTCATGGAATGCCTTGTCCACAGGAACATGTACTAGGACACTCCGTCAACACTCAGATAAGTTACTTGCGTTGCTGTAGCAGGAAAAAAATGTAATGTGTGAATTTTTCATGTTTCTTATGAATCACACACCAAGAATTCATTTTTTTTATCTTCTTGTTTTTATGTGTTCAAATATGATAGATAGTTTGGTTGAATTTAAAGTTTGAATCTTATCAAATCCATTTTCTGATTCTTTAGAAGTGTCGTGAATTTTAGAGCAATGTGGTTGCCTCTGGTGGCCTTGGCGGGAAGGTTTTTATATGGGATATTGAAGCTACACTAGCTTCAGCTACAAAATGCAATGATCCGATGGATGGTGATGATAATTCAAATTAAATGATATCAATGTTTCTGGAAGCTCATTACCAATGACAAGCTTACGTACCATCAGCTCAAGTAACAGTATATCTATGCACACTACTCAATCTCAAGGATACAATCCAATTGTTGCCAAAGGCCATAAGGAATCTGTTTATGCATTGGGAATGAATGAAGGTGGAACACTTCTTGTCTCCGGTGGTACAGAAAAGGTAAAATGTGACATTCTTGGTCATTTTTATGTTCTCCCGTGTGTGGCTTCTGCTAGCTATTACCCTTGGAATATAAGAAGCATTTACTTTATATTATATATTAAATTGAATTTCATTAGCTAGATGGCGGGGTATTATCTCTACCTAGAGCATTATTCATTTTTATTTTTATTTTTATTTTATTTTCAGATTGTGCGTATTTGGGATCCGAGAACTGGATCAAAGACTTAGAATCTAAAAGGGCATACAGATAACATCAGGGCTTTACTTCTGGATTCTACTGGCAGGTTTGTTGATAGGCCACGTAATTTTTTCTGCTCCTCCCCCCACCAAAAATACTTATAGCATTGCTTCTACTCTGGACAAGTTACTATTTACGAACATTAGCTACATGCTTGATTTAGCTTGATTGGAGAAATAATCCGCTTATTTTTCTAAAGCTCTCTCAAAAAGTTTAGAGGATGAAAAGGAGATAAAGACTAAATGTTGTTTGGTTTCTTTGTCATTCCATATAACCATGCATTTTTCCATTGCATAAGTTATTAGGTTAGATTAAGTAATGCATGCTTTTTCCCTACAAAGAGCTGAGATTATTTTTACATTTTTATTGCAGATTTTGTACATCTGGATCTTCAGACTCTATGATAAGGTAATGCGTGTATATGGTTTTATAATAATTTCTTCCAAGATATATGGTTTACTAATCTCACCATCTTTCATCATAGGCTTTGGGATCTTGGTCAGCAACGTTGTGTGCATTCTTATGCAGTACATACGGTTTCTATTTGGGCTCTTGCAAGCATTTCAACATTTAGTCATGTTTATAGTGGTGGTAGAGACTCTTCAGTGAGTACAGTTTTTCTATAAAATTTTAATTATGATGACATTGAATTTATATGATGTCTCCTTGTTTTGCTTAATTAGTGAAGTTTGTCTTACTGATTCCTAATTCTTTTATTTATGTAGTTATACTTGACAGAGTTGCAAACAAGAGAGTGTTTTGCTTTCAACTGGGAAAATCTTATTCTTCAATTGGCTTTGCATGACGATAGCATTTTGGTTGCATCAACAGATCTATTCAGTTCACAGATGGCCTGCTGAAGGACGCAACCCTCAAAAGATTTTCCAAAGAGGCAATTTGTCCTTTTCCAGAGCAAGGGTGTCACTAGAAGGATCTACCCTTGTATGTTATCCTTATTTATTTCTCAAAAGTTCAACATACTAATTTTATTATTTTATCTACCAAGTGTGTTATATTGCTAGAGGAACACATTATGCTAGTTGCATATGCAAAATTAAAGGTGAAGCATATTTGTGTATGTATATTTGTGCATGTATATTTCACAGATAAATGTTCTTCTGGTTCTCTGTTTGGGGCACTAATAATTTTCTTTTTGTTTCCAAAATTACAAACATCAATATAGGTTCCTGTATATAAACAACCAACTTTAACTATTCCTGGCATCTGTCAATTGTTCCCAAATGAATTCACTTACAAATTCATATTAAATTAATATTATTTTTTATTAAGTTGTATCTAAACAGTGGCCTCTTTAAGTAGGCACTTGAATATTCTTTTATTACATGTTGGATTTGTTGTAAAATAAAATAAATAGTAAAAATATCAATTTTTTAAAAAATTGTCTTAAACTTTTCCTAAAAATTGTCTTAAAATCTTGATGTTTTTAATATATTTTAAACAATAAATAAAATAATCTAAGATGATTTCAGAAAATCGTTGTAGAAATTCAAGTGAAAAACAGTTTAAAAATTATGGTGAAAAGTCCTAAAAAATCGTCAATGAAATTTTTTTCTCTAATAATGTGTTTTTTTTTATTTTAAAACTCGGTTTCCATGCATATTTTTAAAACTCAACTAACTCCTTAACTAAAGTTTAAAAAAAAGGCATTAATGAAGTACAGAACCTCATCATAAATTTCACACGGCAACAGTAACCTCTACGCCTAAACAATTAATGATTATGATAGTTATAAATATTTATTCTCCAAGTCATGAAAAAAATTTAACACACACAGCAGTTTACAAGATATGCATGTTATTTTTGTAATATTAAATATTATTTTTCAAACATTTCATCATTTAAATTATTTTAAAAAATACTTAAATTAAAAAAAATACTCGTGTAAAACATGAAATAGTTATTAATATTAACAATAAGTCAATAACACGCACAGCCGTTTATAAGATATAAGAGACATGTCATGGGTCAATCTTAAGAAGAGATGACTCTGTCTCTAATTGGTTATTTAAGGTGGATTTTATTTCCAATTGCTTTGTCTCTCCTTGTATGCTCGATCCTATTAATTATACCCTATTCAATTATCAAGTATCCATGCATTTGTCATGTTATAATCTCTTAATTTGAATTAGACTCTCTTTTAAATCCATAAGAATGAAGTTAATAAACTACATTTCTGTGGGTGAAAAGCATGCTCAATTTACTAAAATATTAGTGGAAAAAAATCTTACACATGACCGGTGATAATTTCTTATCATTTTTTCTTTTATTGATTTTTCATGAATAAGAAATAAAATATCACATAAAGATAACGGATGGAGTTCGACGCCTTCACGAAACTTTTGCAATAAATTAATTTTCATCATAAACATCAAACTCGACTCAAATTAATATTTGTAATAAAAGTTACAATCAAAATGGTATAAAAAAGGTATAAACGTTTCTTTATTAGAATTTACTCATTCTAAATATATATACACACACATATATATATATATATAATCCGATAATTAAAACACAAAGAATTTACTTAGAATAAATCGTATGTAATTTATAAGAAATCGTAATTATATATGGTGCATGGTGCATTCCTTCTCATTCGGTTCATATCCAAATCCAGCTTACGTTTGCTTTAGAAAGGGGACCCACGTTTGACCGCCTTCAATAAAAAAGATGAGTGGGTGGTGTAAAAGTTGATAAATATTTAAAATGTAATCAATGGTGGATTCATTTTCATTCATGGGGTTGTTATCAATTTTACCTTTGCTTTAGAAAAAAAAGGGACCCATTTTTCACCGACGGACTAAAAAAGACGATTGAGTGGTGTAACGGATTTAATAATAAAATGGATTTTTTTTATCATGATATATGAGTAAAGTTTATTTTTTTTATCATGTTATGTATAAAGTATTTCTTTCAAAAAAAAAGTGTATAAAGTATTTAGGTTTATGAATAATTTAAGTTTTGTTTATGAATAATTTTTGTCAACTGATTGTTTATGTTTAGTGAAATTTCTTTTCTTAATATTTCTTTTACTCAAACTTAAGATCTAATTAGGAGTGTAAGAAAAACCTGAATCGATCTAAAACAAAACCAAATCAAATTATATAAAATCAAATCATTTTGAGAAAAAAATTGAACCAATTAACCAAATTATTTTATAAAATGGTTAGTTAACTGAAGCATTTTTATAAAATGACTTGGTTTTGTTCGATTCTTTAAGAAAACCGAATCATGTATGAGTACGAAATAGATAAATGAATTGAGTCGATTTAAACAAAACCTAAAAACTCGTAATCCAATTTGGGAAAAAAAATAACTGAACCGGTCTACATTATAAAAACAGTAACGAATTATTTTTACAAAGTGGATCAGTTTGGTTCATATTTAAAAACAAAAATCAAATTATGCTATCTTAAATCTAATTTAAAGAACTAAACCCAAATTTACTTTTTTTGATAGAACCCAATTTCACTTTAACAAACATAATATATGTATATTAAAATATGTTTTAAGATTTAAGAAATGAAATGGTTAATCTGGTCGTGATTTGGCAGGAGCAGGAGAAAGCTTAATTAATTGGTGAAGGATTATGGTGGGTCGGACCATATATAGATACGTGATAGGATAAGGAATTCCGGTTGATATATATGAAGGTGATAATGAAAGGTTAACAACATCGATTCCGGCGAGTCAAAATCAGAATCCTTGGCGACCAAACTCAGGTTGGCTTTCACTATGTTATGAATTTGGCATTAGACAGCACTTGTCGGTTATGACTTATGATACCACCACTTGGAGATGAAAGCACACGTGTTTGCTTCCCAATATATATATATAGATGTGAGAGTGAATATATCTATTTTTATTAAGTAATAAAAATATTAAAAAAAAAGCTGCGTAAAAGAAAAGAAATTTTGAAGATCGAGGAAAAAATTAAGAGTTTGGTGTTTTTGTTTATGTAAAATAATTTTATATTATTATTTAATTATAAATTATTTTGAATTATTTAAAATAATTATTTTAAAAATTAACAAAATTATTATATATGGTGAATCGTGATAAAATAACTGTGTAAAAAAAATTTTCACGTTCAACGTATAACAGTTGTTTTCATAAATTAATAAGTGCTTTTTTTAATTATTAGAAAACATGAAAAAATAATTTTAAATCTTGAGTAATATTTACCTTATTGAGGTAATCTTTGCATCATTGAAAAGCTAATTTTTATTTTACAATTCATGTTCCTTCTTGTAACACAAAATTAATCTCTATCTTCCTCTTCAAATAAAATAACAAAACTAAACAAAATTGCAGGTTGAAATAAATAAAAACTCAAAAGTAAGTTATTTAGACATAGTTGTTGGTAATGAATAATCACATAACAATTGAGCAAAGGAGAAAAATAACATAATATTTATCTTAGTTCACTTTGTAGGTTACGTTTCTATATTTTCCTCACATATTCATTATAATGCATTCAGATTATAAAAAAATATATAAACTTAGAAACCCTAAACACATTAACTATTTATGGATCAAAGTTCAAACTACAAATAATAAACTCCATATCCCTAATAACATTATATCTCGAAAAACTCCGGAGATGCTACCTCCTATACTCAACGAAGATAAAGTATGAATCATACCCAAAAATAGTAAAAACTTTCTCTTAACCTCATTTATGTTCTATTTGGTAAAGAGGAAAAATATAAATAAGATAAATGAAAATAAAAAATAAAAAATAAATGAGAAATAAAATAAAAATTAAGGATATTTGATGAAAGAGAAGTGAAGAAGAAATAATTTGTTTCCAATTTTTTCTCTACCAAAAACATACCATCAATCATTATTTTTTCTTGTTCTCGTATAAAAGGACATGCAAGTCGTACGTGGACCTGAATTGCCAACAATCAACTTCCACACAGTTCACCTTGAACGATCCAACGGCTAAATGTTTTTCTTTATATATTTTATTATTGTGGTAAGTGTTGGAAAATAAAATTAAGGATTGAGATTGAGCGGTACCGATAACATGATAATTAATATATTGTTCAACACATATATTAATTCCTTTAAAAAAAACACATATATAATATGATTTTATTATACTTTTAGTCTCGCTAGTATAATGATTACGATGGACTAAAAATAAAATTAAACTCTATAAAAAATGTATTTTTGAAATAATTATCATCCTAAAAAACTAAAGCTGAAAATATTACAACTTGGACTAGAGATCTTAATTATTAAATTCCAATCAATTTTAATTATAACTTTCTTTCAAAATCATTACCTTCTAAAAAAAAAAAAAACCCTTTTATCTTTATTGTTCGCTTCTGCTAGCTTTATAAAAGAACTAACTTTATCCTTGAAAATGATTGAATTTCATACTTATGTTTCATTCTATTTCTCGGATTCATTGAATTCTTCCAAGCCAATAATTAAGTACTCTTGCATCTCAAATATAATGCCTACCAATTTTTTTTAAAATTGATGTTTAGGAGTTAAATGATAAAGAAAAAATGGGATTTGTTTTTTCATTTTTAATATATTGTTAATTTGATAAATTTCAAAAATTAAAGAATCAAAATAATAATTTACTGTTCAGATAATCTTATAATTCTCTTAAATTAAAAAGTAAAACACCTATCCTCACTTCCATTTTCCATTAAAACCTCACTATTAAACCTACAGTGTAAAAGAAAACTCAAGTGCCATATCATACAATGTTGGATAACTGATAAAAAAAATTACTATGTTGGGTAAACAATTCTGAGTTGTGACTAGAAAAATTACAACTATGTACTTTCTATATATGATCAAATTAACTATCAAAGACAATTTATATTTATTTTGAATATTATAATGATCTAACATTTTTACTGTTTTCTACACTCTAATAATTAATAATGGTCTTTGTACATTAATTAACCGATTAGCTCAAGTGGGGAATTTGAAACAGGAACGTGCAGCCTTACTCTACAGGAACATCCTTTCCTCTTAATTTCCTTTTCCCCCATCTAGCATTGTGACAGCCCTACAACTTTCGGTGATACTTGATTACAATTTGAAACTTGGCTTATAATGATGAAGTCTGCTAAGATTAAAACAACACTTGGTATCATGTGGAATTCCTTTATTCTTTAATTAGCTCTATATAGGACTACAAAATTGAGGTCGATCATTTGGTTTAGGTTCACAGCTTTGGACTAATTAACTTTTTCAACAAATGACAAGGTTTGAAAAGTTATAGAAATAC
Source organism: Glycine tomentella (assembly GCA_007407185.1). NCBI lineage: Eukaryota > Viridiplantae > Streptophyta > Magnoliopsida > Fabales > Fabaceae > Glycine > Glycine tomentella. The sequence goes on from PYAF01001524.1 coordinate 1,416,713, forward strand.
CCCAACTTCAACACACTTTATGTTAAAAGGTGTAATTTATATGGCCTTTTGCCCATGTCATTAATGTCTTCATTTCACAAACTAATTAATTATAAGCATGGTTTTTGTGGGGGGTCCAATATTCAAAGCGTGGGATTATATACAACACATGATGCCTGTCTAATCTAAGGTTCACTAGAATTATTACTTCACGTACATTTTATTTTTATATAATAAATGATGGCCATCAACTGCATTAAAATGATGAAGAATTGAAAGGAACTTAAATTTCGAAGTTGTCAATGAAAGCACAACATTTTTACCTCACATGCACGTACTTTATTCATCATATATATAACGGTTCTAATTGTTGTCAATGTGAAAGACAGTTCACTGTTTAATATCCTTCTTCCTTTCCAGTTTCTTTTCTCTTAAAAACTCAAAGATACATTTTTTTAATGTGCTATGAGAAACCAGTATTTAATTTGTGGAATATTAGATTGTGATTTCGCGGTTCCTGCCACAGCTCGGGTGATTATGTAGGGTGTGTTTATTTTTTCGTTGAACAACAATGTTAACAGAGTAATGAATATAATTCACCTTCATTTGATGCCTAAGAATTGAGAATCAAACACATATATGTATAACCGGAATAACAAACGAAATGCAAATCCTTTAGAAAAACAATAATAAATAGATAATTGTAATGTAAAATAAATAAAATCCATATAATTTATGTACAAATTTAAGATAAATAATGTCAACGTGTAACATTCTACAGGAAATAGAAAAGTTACTGATTAATTGCGTGGTATTACTGGAATATTTTTTTAATTATTACTAGAAAGATATTATAGAAATTCAATGAATCATTAGGATTAGCCTAACTAGTAATTAAAAATTTGAGATAATATGCATGAAGTCATAAATTCAAACTTTAATATGATTATCGTAAAAAAAAAAATAACTTGAAAAAATTCAACGACTATGAATATTTAAAAAGTGAAATAATTACATATCCCTCTACTGAGATTAGCAATAATTACATTTATAAAACAAGTTTTTTTCATTTTTCCCTTTGAAAACATAAAATGGTTTTCAAAAACAAAAATAAAACAGGTCCAATTTTTTTCTCTGTCTCTCGACTGTTTTAACAAAAAAAGCCATACTCCCTCAGCAATTTACCAATTTTGCTAGCAAATTACACTGATTTCCTTCTTTCTCTCCCTGAATCAGCGCTTGTAATTGTACCTGATCTCTCATTCAGTCAGCTAAAACAAATTGACATCAAATTATATGATGAATACCAGTATGTTTTTAATACTAGTCAAACCAAACAAAAGTTGAAAATTTTCCAGAGAATACAGAAATCACAAAAATGTTTCAAAAAAATAAACAAGACCTCATTGTTGTATATAAAGGAATCCAATCACAGAGGAGCAGAAAAATATAGCTAAGCTGAGTTTGAGCAGCATTTTTTTTTTTTTTTTGCCTTTGTGATGCGCTAGGTTCGGTCCAATCTCTAAACAAAGTTATTTCCATTTTATTGTAGTGGTGGGCGTACAGTCTTTTGTCCACAGAATGCAAAGCTAGCCCAAAACTAATTAAATAAAATCAATTTCCAAGCATATATGATTTATTTAAAAAATAGGAAACTAATATGTTAGTAACAATGAATTAAATGAAACCAATTGTAATATAATTGTTTAATCTATTAAAAAATTGTGTGTGGTATGTGTTGTTAGCTTAATGAAATTGGATATTAGTAATGGAAATGATATGTTAAACGTACAATTCATTCATTAGTACATTTATAATTATTGTTTATTTAGACCAAATTGGTGCTAATTAGGCCAACATTTATCATTATTGTAAGAATTAACGTTAATCAGTCCAACATCTATGTATGATTTTTAAAGTAATTACTACAAAAACCAATACATATGTATCATACATAATTATCTATAATTGGATAATTATGTAAAAAAATATTTACATTATTAAGACATTCTAATTAAATTCCAATAAAAATAGAAACAAAACTTAACCAAACAAACTATGTTACACGAATAAAAGCATTCTAAGTGAAATAAAAAGTAACATTGGAAAAAAAATAAAATATTTAGTTTTTTTTCCATCACCTATTAATTTAGGGAGGGAGGGAAAGGAAGAGAAAAATAGTGATTTGGCCAACATCATCCGAAGTCCAATCTTGATTACTTTAATAAGGAAAGTTAGTTGATGATTAGGTTGCATGACAGTGATAGTTAAATATTAGTAATGCTTCGATTTGAAGGTAAATAGTAAATACTGTAAACTTGCTTACAAAAAAGTAAATGCAGTAAACTGGAGGAAATTTAATTAGAAACAGTCAAATATTGTTTCCTTCCGTCCATCCACTTTGACCAAATTTTTACGCCTCATATACCTCGCTTGCCACTTGTTTTTCTTCTTTCTCGGCCTATGGTTTTTCCTTTCAACGCCAAAAAGTTGTTTTTTTCGAAGTGTAGGGTGGTGTGTTTATCTCTTTAGTAAACCTGTTTTTTCTTCTGGTTTTCACGCCTCGAACAAAATAGATAAGAGTCAAAATGCTACATGAAGTGAAAATGGCATTCTTTACGAGATTTGCTTGTTTTAAACATGTTTGCGGTAGCTAGCTTGCTGTGGATACACATCTTGTGTTATAGCTTGCTTGTTATTAAAATATTTAGCTTCTTAAAAAAAACATGTATAGAAATAAAATGGAAAAAGTGAATATATAAGGTTGATAGGATTATTAAGGGAAGAAAAGAATGGGAAAAGTTACAAGTTACAAAATTAACATTCTAATAACTAACATTTATCCATAAAAAAAAATCTTAGAAGTAAATATAGAAATAATGTATAGTTTTTTGGAAGTTAGTTTTACTAAAAACTAGTTTTTTTTTTTTCAATAAAGCACCCAACCTTTTTGTCATATTAACAATGTGCTTGAATTCTCGTTCTCAAAATTCAAATGTGAATCAAAGAAACAATAATTAGTTAATTGCTTTTGATGCGTTTTGGTGTGAAAATTTGATAAAACATGGATTACCAACTAAGAATGTTCAATAGATGGGAGGGCTCATCAACTACTGAAAAATATAAGTTTAATTCAATTTGCCCACATTTCTAACTAAAAATAATAAATTTCCAACTTATAAGACAAGGTGTGATTAATTAATGACAAGCTAAATACGACAAAATACACATTAGAGAAGTTAATTGTAAGAAATGATCAAGTTAACAAAAAGTTTCCTACCAAAATCGAGTATGTAACAAGTTGTTAACCTAATGTGTTAATTGAATAGAGTACGTACAATAAGTCTTATATATAATAAGAAATCTCATAAATTCAAGCTCGTCCTCAATAAATTATAGAGTAGGCACCACCTCCTCCTAAATTTGTCATAAAAAGGTAGGAAATAAGTTGTTTGTCTTCTATTAGTTAAAAATTGAATTAAAAATGGGGTTGTTAAGGACTCAACAGAAATCACTCTATTTTCAATAATGATAAAGAAATTCCTACAGTTAACCAACTTTGATAAAGAAATAGATGGTGAATAATGAAAAATGGAGGGAGGGTTGTTTTAAAATATTGGAAGAGTTTGATTGATGTATTAGCAAATACAAATAAATAAAGTGTCCACATTGGAATCTAAAATTTAATTTTAGCTTCCTTTTTAATTATCCTTTTTTGGTTAATAGAATTGAATTGCAGCAGCTCCAGGAACGAGGAGGTAAGGTGGTTGAAGACGCACATGCACACCAAACATACACACCAAAAGAGGAAGATAATACATTGAGAGAAAAAGCAGAGAGAAACGCAGAAGCATTAATAAATAAAGGATATTATTTATTTATAGAAAAAGCTTTCATGTGAAAGTTATCGTATCATGTCCATAAGCCCCACAAATGTCCTAAATAGAACAAGCAACATTAAGGTGCACATAAGGGAAGGTTGAATACGACGAAGCAGAATTTCTATGCTCCTAAAATGATACATTATTGTGTATGAAATAGCACAAAGAAAGGGGTGATATAGTAAAAGTCTAAAAGAGGTTGGTCTTATTAATTTTAATATTGTATTCCATATTCTATATAACTTGTGTTGCAATGATTCTTCTGTATTTTTTTATGAGATTTTGTTTTTCTATTTCCTTCATTCTCTTCCTTTCCACCCTTAAAAGTAATGATTATATAGAACCAACACAACCACAAGTGCATGAATATTTTCAACTTTTCATTGATGATTTGATGTAATCTTCATAAGAACATTCTTTTTTCTCACTTATTTTTGTCATGAATTTTCCTTGTAATCCAATTTTTTGCTTTTGTTTATTTGAAAATTTGAGATTGTATGTATCTCTGTTGATTTCTTTTTTCTTCTTTTTGTATGTAAAACACATAATATCTCCACAAAGCAATTTCAGATGGTGGGTGGTAACATCAATTCAAGGCAATACAATGATACAACAACAACTACCAAAATCTTTGTTGGAGGGTTAGCTTGGGAGACTCAAAGGGACACAATGAGAAGGTATTTTGAGCAGTTTGGAGAGATCTTAGAGGCTGTTGTCATCACAGACAAGAACACTGGGAAATCCAAGGGTTATGGTTTTGTAAGCCCATTTGCCTTTTTTTGATTCTCATGTCTCTTCAATCTACGTTGACATATTTGCTTGTCCATTTCATTTGGCATGTGGTCTTAAACAATGAGTCTTTGGTTTTATCTGTTATCCTAGGTCACATTCAAGGATCCAGAGGCAGCAATGAAAGCATGTCAGAACCCCTCTCCAATAATTGATGGAAGGAGGGCAAACTGTAATATTGCAGCTATTGGTGCAAACAAGAATAGGACACAGGCTCCACAACATGGTCTCAATCAGTCCATTTTCCTTTATCTTATTACAATGTCCTCTTTCTTTAAATGTTTTAATTTTATTTCAACTTATTTTTCTGTATTCTATTTCTCTGAAAAGAGTTTGAGTTTTTTCCATTCTAATTTATATCTATTTATCTCATACTAAGCAAGAAGTTACAAGCCACCTTTACTATATTAAACAAATATTTATCATATATGGCATAAGTTTTTTTTTTAAAAAAATTGAGAAGCAACTTCACATCGTGGGTGCAGGACAGTCTAGAGCAGCACCTGGTGTGTTGGCCTCACGTGCTTATCATGGCCCTTCCTCTACATTTGTCCATCAAAACATTGGGCAATACACATTTCCTAATTCAAGTTTTGGGTAACATGAACATACCATGTGTAGTTTTGGTCACTTTTCTATTTTGCATGTCAATTTTTCTCCCTTATTCCTACATTCTCTAATTCTGCTTCTTTGCATTTTTTTAGCATATATACTGGATATTCACAAGACACATTGTACCCCATGGTAGGTGTTTGTCTAATAAGTGCTTAAAATAATCAAGCACAATAATTATAGAATAGATAGTACATATAGAAACAATGTAAATAATTATTATACTACAAACATAATATATGATAAATTTGTGAATTTTTACAATAATTATTTAAAAGTCATACAATAATTTGTGAAAATTAAACTCTTAATTATATGTGCATGTTCTTCATTAACATTGGCATACTTTTGTGTGGCCAATTTTGCAGAACTGCTATGGGATATTTGGAGGTCAACAGTTCTCAACTTATTACCCGTCCAATGGGGCATCTGGGCAAGTGGGATTAGTTCATAACATTTACCCTTTTAGTGCCCAATATCCATACAATAGCCAGGCTCATGGTTTTGGAGTCCAATATCCACAAATGGTGCAGTTTCCAATTCTCCCTAGACACTATGGTTCAGCTGGTATCCTTGCACTTCCTTCTTCAATGGCACCAATTACTAGTGCAGGTAAAAGTTAAGTCATTTTATTGATATTGTCTCTTTGACTATCCAATTTAAACAAGAGTGGTACATTAAAGGGTAAAATAATGTTAACAGTTACTACAACAGCAACTACAACAACAACAGAGGCAATAAGAACAAGTGTAGGTGCTTCACAAACCGCTGGAACAACTTCTGAACAAAATTCTTCAGCTGAATCTCTACATAGATAAACCAATGAGGTCTTGTAAAGCTAAATATGTTGAAAGGTGATGAGAAAGGTTAAGAACCAAGAAGGGATGATATTGACAATACAAGAAGCATATTAAGTAGTGATTATACAAGAAGCATATTAAGTAGTGATTCCTAAAAGAGGCTGAGAAGTACTCCAATAACTCAAGACGGAAGACGGAACCCTTCATTCAAGGAATGGGTACATGATGTACAATACATAAAGCTTATGCAACTAATCGACCTAAAACTAATCCTTAATTCATGCTCTAAATATTGCAGCCTTATAGGCTAATTTACTAACCCCGGATTGAATAGTTATTTTGAAGGAACATATTGAATAACTACTAAGATTTTTTTTTTTTTACAGCATTATTAAGGTTAGTTCAGTGATGGGAGATTTGAATAATTTACAAAAGATTTTATGTTAAAATCTCATTATCTGTCATTGTATACCAAAAAACTAATACATTGTACTAGGACTGCTCAATCCTTCAATTTATTAATGGGGTGAATGAATGTCAAGATGATGAGGCTTTAAAAATAAAGCCTCTTTACTTATTTTATTTTATTTTATTTATTTATTTATTTATTATTATTATTATTATTATTATTATTATTATTATTATTATTACACTAATTTTCACTGTATAATTATAATTCCTGTGTAAAAAACTAACCTTTTCTGTAATAAATATTACATACATAATATAATTATAAAAATATATAAGTTATTACGTTGATACCTCGTTATAAATAAGTCAATCTGACACACAATGGAATTGGCTTTAGAGCATTTTTCGTGGTAGATCTTAAATTGGGATCTTAGACCATTTTTTATGGACCCGTAGGATTGAAGATCTCTTATGTGACATTTTTTCCTTTATTAGTAGATCCCAAATTGAGATCTCAGATAATTTTAATGGATTCCACGTGGATCTCACTTTTAAATATTTAAAATCAAATTAAATTAACTAAGTAATTAATTTTAATTAATAAAGCATGAAAAAAATATATGAATATTAATAGAGCATATAATTAATTTTAAATAATTAATTTTAACTTTTAATTGCATTTTATTTATTTTATTTATTTTTTTCATCCTATTATATAAAAAATCATTTTTTTAACTCCGTGTATATCTTCAGGGTTCTTGGAGAAAAATCGAATCTCCAAGTGAAGATTTGCATTTCTGCATTTCCTATTTAGTGATGGATATAGAAAAAGAGAGATTTTCAATTGAAGATCTCTTTTGAAATCTCCCAACTAAAGTTGCTGTTATAAAATAATCAAGTTTTTTCTTTTCTAATTAGGGAAAGTTTATACTTTCAAATTGTTGGCAATTTTAGTTCATAGCCATTCCACTACAGAAAACTTAAAACCGTTGTGGGATCATATATTTGATGGATTTATGCCACAATTAGTGAAAAAAATTATAACAAGTAATTTGTCTGCTTGCTTATTTCCTTGCGGGATCATACACTTGATGGATCAAATTGTTTTTTTTATTTTATTTTTGGTAGAAAATACTAAATTAATTTATAGAAAAAGTTAATGTAAAAAATTCAATTCAATGTAAAAAGTGAGTTCTTGTTTTTTAGGAAGACGTTCTTTTCATTTTTTTTTATTTGGACGTTCTTTTCATTCTTAGTGAAACGTGCTTTTGAAAACAAACATTATTAAACTTTTTAAATAACTGACCATGACATTTTATGTTGTAAAATTACGTTTTATAAACGCACCTTTTGAAGCCAAACATGCAGATACAATAGACACTAAGCAGTACAAGTTGGATATACAGCAGAACTCCTTGTTTGCCCAACATAGCTTGTGTCATATCTAGACTATTAAGAAACGCTTTAATTTATGCTAATCTTGAAGACAAGCACTCATTACACTGATTCGAATTAGTGTAATTTCCGTGTCCATGTACATTTCTATAATATATTTAGAAGAAAACAAAAATTGGAAGAAGGATAAAACATAATATTAATTTCCGTGTCCATGCACTCATTACTCAGATTCCCTCACATCTTTGTTCTTATTATTATGGTGTTGCCACATTTTCCTTTGCCTGTGGAGCAATTTCTTCTCCATCACTTCCAGGTTCACTTCCGGGAACTCCCAGGCTTAGCAGCACTTCCTCCCACTTCTTAGCAGGCCCCTATTTCCAAAATAAAATTCAGTTACTAGTTTTAATAGTTTTAAATTAATTGTGGGAGAAAATTGTCTGTAATGAGTGTGAAGAGCATCAGAAATCATCATCATATATGATAAGTTAATTGATTTTTATAAAGAAAAAAAGACTATACACAGACAGTATGAAATAGTTTTAATAGTTTTACACTCTCATATAATCACGTACCATCATGTATGATAAGTTTGTTAACTTTTACAATAACTACCTTAAAATTCCTACCAATGGTAATATGATCAAATGACAATGTAAAAGTTATTTTCCGTTGCTGTAATTAAAGGTTTTTTATAAAAACTACCTTAAAAGTCATACTTATCCTGATTTCTTATTGATTGACAGTGTAAATCAGTGCATAGAAATTAAATTCAAAAAATATATTTAAATCTCATCACAGCTTATGGTTCTTCCTTCACTCACCTTCCACGAAAGATCTTGAGCCATGCAGTTCTTGATTATTTCTGTAAAAGCTGGAGTTCCATAGACTGCAAGGGCCCTTTTGACAGTCTTTGCTATAGCATCCACATCAGCTGGATCCACAGCATCACACTACAGCAAAATATTGAAAATAAGATAATAATGGTTAGTGCTTAGAACATCAGCTACTAAATACACACTTGAAGATTATGAAGTGATGGAGGATATTACTTCAACATTGAAGGCACCCATCTGAAATCCAGTGAAACCTTCTTTGACAGTGTCAACTAATCCACCTGTTGAGGCAACAATTGGTACCTAGAACAGTCAAGAATAGAAGTTGAAGAAAAATGTAAGGCCAATGATTAAAGGAAATCTTATGGAGGGAAACAACACTAGATATGAAGGATTGTAATAGCAAGAATTATACAGATCCATAGCGCATAGCTTGTAACTGAATGAGACCACAAGGCTCAAATCTGCTAGGAACCAATATAAAATCAGCTCCAGCAATTATCATGTGGGCTAGGGGAACATTGAATTTTGCCACTCCTCTGGCCTTGTCAGGGTATGATATTTCAAGTTCCTGAAGTTGTTTTTCCATTTGTTTTTTTCCTGTTCCCTGAGACAATAGAATATCATCTTTGAATGAGATTTCTTAATCCTTTTTTATGTGAGAAGGGTAGAGAAATTGCGTTTACTTCTTTCTTTTTTTCATTTTATACTTACTAGGGCTACCAACTGAACATTCTCCTGGATAAATTGGGGAATGGCTTCTGCAAGAATATCAGAACCTTTTTGCTCTTCAAGCCTACCAATGAAACCAATAAGAGGAATATTTCTGTCGACCGGCAATCCAACTTCTGCTTGGAGGGCTTCTTTCAAAAGAGCCTTTGCTTCCAATACCTAAGTAGGGGAATTTGTTATTTAGGTATTTTCCTTATGAACCAAGACACAATTTAGAGATACTTTTAATTCTATAGGAAAACAAACTCTTACTGTTGAAACATCGTATTTGACAGCTATATATTTGTCAGTGGTTGGATTCCACTCCTGAACATCCATGCCATTCACAATTCCAATCAAACGACCATCATCATCAATTTTGCGAAGGATGTTGTCCAATTCCACTCCCTTGTCTGGACCTGACACCAGTTCTTTAGCATAGTTTGGGCTAACGGTTATCACAAACCATGATTCTATAAGTCCAGCTTTCAACCAATTGATTTTCCTTCCAACCACTGGTTTAACATGCCTGAAAGATTAGAACAATATAAAATAGTTAAAAAATGTTGTATTTGTATCTGGTTACTTTTTTTGGTGAAATATGTACTTGTATCTGATGGTTACAATTCATAACTTATGAGTAACATACCCATCAATAAAGTCAAAGGAGCTCTTAAATTGGTCTGGGAGATTTAGAAGTGAGAAGTCGGCGAATGCAAATCTTCCTTGGTAAGCAATGTTGTGGATACAAAAAACAACCTGGTAATGATGGCATCCAGAAAGAAAATTTGAAGAGCTTGTGAGTTGATCATGAATGTTAAATTAGGTAAATAACTAAATACTATATAAATAATAGCACTGCAGAATAACAAGCCAGTGAGATTTAGACCTACCCGGGCATTCGTATAGATGCCCCTTGGCTGGTACATACTTTTCAAGTAGCAGGGGATAAGGGCAGTGTGCCAATCATTGGCGACGAAAATGACATCTTCACCTGCATACAAAAAAATTAAAACATCATGCCTGAAAGATCTGATGTTACATTTGAAAAACTTCATTTATGACCTTAGTCCATACCATATGGTCCCGAGAAATATTTACTGGAATTAAGACTCAGAACCCTTGGGGCTTCCAAAGCAGCCTTGAGAATAATTCAAAGAGAAAAAATAAGGAAAGGGATGAGTAGACATTACATGGACATGAGTAATTATAAAGAGCACATATTACTTTATCCATCATATAACTCAAATGCAAGTAGCCTTCTTGCCCTCAGAACTGTCTATTACTACTGATAAATATGTTGCAAAGAGAGTATTTCCAATGACAAACTACATGTATTTCTTATAATCAATTAAAATGTGTCATACCGCCATGGAAATGATATTAAGTCTAATAAATTATGTAGTACAACTGTGCAATCCCCTGACCCTTCCTCCCAAGTTGAAACATCTATCTCAGGCAAAACAGTAGTCTTTTTTTTTTTTTTTATTATTCTTTTCTGGTTGGAAAGAAATAGTTTTCTACCAAATGTATTATAAAAACAGCAATGTTTGTGAAAAGAACTCTTGCAACCAAAAGGATACCAATATAGAACCTGGCAAAAGAGGCTAAAACGCAGTTGGTTGTCTTCGTAATCATCTCCTGTAGTTGGTCCATAAAGTTTTTGTCCAGTTTTCCCCCAGACCTTGAAGTTCAGTCACACTAATCAGTATCTGAAAGCAAAGCAGTGAGTGTGCATAGTAGAAAAATTAAGAAATATTTCAACCTTTTCAAGAAACCAAGGGTGATCCACAAAGACACGATCAACTCCCCTCTTATAGCAATGGAAGAAGCCAACCTTTTCTGTTCTATCTCCTACTTTCACCTATAAAATAGTAAGTAGATCACAATGCATTTAACTATACAACAACACAATTAAGCGAAAACCTCTTCCAAGATAAAATTGAAAACATCTTCTTACATATAGTCAAGAATATACCTCAATTACAACACCTGTATCCCATGCATCTTTGTACTGGTCATAGCGCGGCACGATAGTCATTACTCGATGCCCGAAACCCTAGAGAAGGACTGATTAGAGAGAGTCTTTCACTCACTGAACCCCAAATATGTCAATTAATAAACAACAACAGTAAGCTTACTGCCAGTGCTGGTGGTAGACCTCCAAGAACATCTCCTAACCCACCAGTTTTGCACCATGGAGCCACCTCCGTTCCTATAATTATGAAATTCATGCCACATGTGATTATACCTTTAGGCCTGACATTCTTGCCTTGAGGTCCCTTCCTCATAGCTTGCATTGCATTGGTTTTAATTGAGGTTCTGTTAAGTAGCTCATCCACCGGGTTAAAAATTCTAAGTCCACTATGAGTATTTGTCTGCTTTAGAGATCTAAGTCCCATTGCTACTGCTTGAGACTCGTATGAAGCAGTTGTTGGTCCATGGTGGACATGAGAATTTCTAGAGACTAAGTTACTTGAAGCAGTCAATGTTGCCATCTTTGATACCTGCTGTGAACAACAAAGATTCCTTCAAAATTAGACCAACATTAAGTTCCTTAGTTACTCCACTGAAATTATTTTGTAGCAACACATTTGTACATAGTGTTATGACTTATGAGTTCAAAGTTCTTAGCTAGCAGATATAGTCAAGAATGGTAGCATAAGAAACCATGTTTTAATTTATTAAGAACAATTGACAGTTAACATAATGGCACATTAAATCAGGACCACTAAGAAAAGGAAAGAAAATAAGAAATAGTTGAAGTTTGAGATTGGAACTAACTAACCAGACACTGAAGCAGCACACTGAGATTTTGGGAGAGAAAGGTGGTTGAAGTTTCTCGAAGTTGCAAGGTTAATCAGAAGGGCAAAGATTTAACATGAAGAATCATCATTATATTATTGAATTGCTTGCTTCAAAACAAATGCACAGAAGGCTCCAACATTTGTAGTTTGGTTCCGTGCACGTGGCAACCATAGAACGATTCTTGTATATTGCAATCGCTTAGACACCTCAAACGTTATTTGAGGCCTACAGCACTTTGAGATCATTGAATGTTTGTGGGGCCATGTTGCTGTCTCTGAATAATTGGAATATGCCCTCGTGAGTAATAAAGAATTAAAAAATATATAAGCTTCCTTAAAAAAATAAAAAATAAAAAATAATATATATATAAGCATTTTTTCGGGGGATTCTTTAACTTTGATAATTAAAAACATTTTAGAGGAAGGCTTCTTTATTTTTCTTGAATGATTTTATGGGTTAAATCAATGACTCCATGGTGTTCATTTTCATTTTCCGATTTATGGTTGGAGATTTTAGGTCCTTCAATATTTATTGTGTTAGCACATATTCTGTGAAGAAAAGAGACATCGCTTGTAAAGAATGACAATCATAAAGATTTAATATAAGACTCTACTTACTAATATTACTCAAACTCCTCACTACTACCGATCTTGATGGCTTAATAGTAATACTTAATGTGTGATCTTTTCTCTGTTCCGAATTGACTACTTTTTTTATTTAAATAGGTAAATGGAAAAGGATCATTTTGTGATTTGATTTTTTTTTGGAGGATGTAAAGTGATTGAACTTTTTTCTATGGTTGTGAAGGGCTAAAGCTAAGCTTGGAGGCAAGTTGTGAAAGGGAGGAAAGTGTGGTGGCAAAAAAACACAAACAGAAATAGGCAAGTTATTATGGCTATATACCCAAAGCAAAAACGTGTTTGGAGAACTTGCTAAGTGCCAACGCTCAAGAGGGAAATGTATATATTGGTCTTAGACGACTAGTGATTTAGCATTGATAGATATTTGAGGTGCTGATATAAAATGTGAAAAATATTACAAAAATTATTGACCATTTATAGTAGACAGTAGATTATGAACGGTCCAAAATCACTTTATAACACTACGGTTCAATTTATCATTTTTAATATATTTAATTTTAATTAAATTTTAATATTTTTAAGAAAATATCAATAATTAAAAATGACATTAAATTACAAGATAAATTATTTATTATAAATTTTAATTATAATATAATTTATATATTTAAAAATGTTTATATACTTTAACTTTTAGTTATATAAAATAAATATTTATTTGTGTGCATTACTCATATTAAAATACTAGTTATAATATAAGTATACTAATCATTTAGCTTAGCAGTTGGATCAACCTTAATTCACTAAGTTTCAAGGATGAACCTTTACCAACCATGCAAAACCTCCTCCGAATTGCGTAGTGTTTGTTAACTACTTAACCTTGCTAAACCAAGAGACACATAGTTGTTGTGATGGTGACCCATAATGTACGAAAAGGAAACGTAGCACAAGCTGTTAATTTAATGGAGAAATGGATTTCATACATTCACGCAATCACGAATTTGGACCCTTTGATGAAGATCAAATGATTTATATTTTAAATATATTTTTAACGTTGAATTTACTGCTTGTAAAAAAAATTGAATTTACTAAAATGATATATAAATCGTCTGATGTTCATCAGATGGTTATAATTGACCAACTGCATGAATGTATGTTTTTCCTAACTACAGGAAATTTAGATTCAATTTAATGGTATTTTTATTATAAATAAATAAATAATATTTAAAAAAAAACTTTTTCAGAGTAAAATTTATGCTAACTTTCTGAGAACTCTCAATATTACACACAACTTTCTATTTTTTTAACGTTTTTAGCAACTTTTATTAGCATGAGCCACGTACCAGCATAGGAACAAAAATGCTTCTAATAATATGTTTCATGATAAATCTATAGTATAACTAAATTTATACAATCTAGCTTGTAGCATGTTTTAATACATTAACTTAATAAATTGTTGAGAAAAAACATAACTTAATTGTATATGTTAATATGTGATTCATGTTATGAGATTGTTAAATAAATCAAAAATATCATGGTTTTTAATATAGGGAAAATGAGTAAGTATGAAGAAGATTTGAGAAAGACATAAAAGATCAAGTACGTCAACACCTTATTGAGAAGCTTTAAATTTTGAATTCTAATAATATCATGTATTTTGACTTTTCTTTTTTTTTTTTTGGTCATAACTTGGAATTCATAATGTTGGTTGAGGTTATCTTAGTGTCTATAGAATGCTTAAACAAAAATTTTACTTTCCATTAAGAGATTCTGATAAAATTTAATATGAATCATAAAGGTTGAATCACTTGCAAATGTCAATCCTTCCAATAGTTGGCAAAAACTGCATGACAATCCATTTTCAACCACTCACGAATGTCAGTCCACCCAACGGTGGCTTCACTTTTAACATCTAAAAAGAAAGAAAACTCGATGATCTTCGTTCAGTGTCCGTGTTCATATTTGCATCCATGTGCTAAAAATAAAAGGCTCAGGGTATTCTTTGGACTCTTTAATTGACAGAAGCCAATGAGGCTATTAGGAATCATTATTTGGAATTGAAGATTTAAAGAGTTGGACAATCCTTGAAGATGGCAACACACACACTTTGACATATACGTACATATGTTGCGATTTGTAAGTAAACAATATGTGTAAGGTCTTCTACAAGGAAATACTTGAATACAGATTCAGGGAAAGGAGAGGCTATGAGTTTTTTTGGAAGTTGTAGCAAACCATTGTGGGATTCAAGAGCAAAGAAGGGCGTGAAGAAGAAAAACGGGATTTTCATCCTTTTTTTCTCTCATTTGTTTTGTTGCATGTGAATTTATGCTTCTTGTTTCTGATGGCAAGCTAAATTTCACAGCTAGGATTATGGTATAATTTGTACTTACAAAACCTTAAATCTTAATTTTTTTGAATTCACGTTTTATTATGTCAAATATAATTGTTTTAGTGTTTTAATTTCGACTTAATTATCAATTTGGTTTCCAAATTATTTTAAAAGGTTAAATTTAATTCCCAATTTTTTTAAAATATTCAATTTAATCCTCAAAATTTTTTAAAATTGATCAATTTAGTCATTTATGTCCAATTAAGTTGAGTTAGAATTATAAACTACAACGACTTTTGATTATGAAAAGTGATAATTATTAATCTCCACTATATTTATTATTACTTTAACAAAATATAACACATCTCAAATTACCCTAACTCCTCCTTGCATCGTTCATGACCTCCACTGCCAAGCCCCCCCTCACCTTCGATGTTGCCATCGGTCAATACTTGATCGACCTCTACCTCGACTCCCCACCCCAATGCCTCCTCCTCCTCCTCTTCCTCTTCGTCGACACTAGTAACGACCATAACCTTCAACAAAGAAACCACCTCTAGAACTCAAACTCAACAACGCCACCATCACATCATCGTGCCACCACCTAGGCCCTATCCCAATTCTTCACCCACCCTTCACCTATCGACTTTTGATCAGTACTTCATCGACCTCTACCTCGACTCCCCACCCCAACACCTCCTCCTCGTCGACACTAGTAACGACCATAACCTTCAACAAAGACACCACCTCTAGAACTTAAACTCAATAACACCACCATCACGTCATCGCGCCACCACCTATGCCCCAATCCCGATTCTTCACTCACCCTTTACCTACCGAATTTTGATTATGAATAGTTATAATTATTAACCTCCACTATATTTATTATTAATTTAACAAAATATAACACATCTCAAATTACCCTTAGTCCCCACCTTCCCCTTGCATCGTTGACCTCCATCGCCAAGTCCCTTCTCACCTTCGATGTTGCCACCGATCAGTACTTCACCGACCTCTACCTCAACCCCCCACCCCAACACCTCCTCCTCCTCGTCGACACTAGTAACGACCATAACCTTCAACAAAGACACCACCATGAGAACTCAAACTCAACAACGCCACCAACACGTCATCGTGCCACCACCTAGGCCCCAATCCCGATTCTCCACCGACCCTTCACCTACCACACCAACTCCATTACTACCACCTTAATCCACCCAAGCAACACCCACAAGTAAGGATGGAAAAGTCTACCCCGATCCTACAGGTATCCGCAAAAAATCTACAAGTGGGAGGGGTAATTACTTGTATATTAGGGCTAGGTATGTGGATAAGTATGTACTTGCAAATTTACGCTGGTACGTAGGCTGGTAAAAAATAACCTAGTGATTTGTAATATTGTTTTCAGACTTCAATTTTGTTTATTTAGTATCTTGTTCAAGACTATTTTATTATAGTCTATTATGGAAACATGTAATGCTTGTCATTTTTCTAAATTTTTGTTATTATAATTCTTGTTTACGATAATATGTCTTGTTGTAGGTGTGGTGTGAAGATAGTGGAGGATTTAATTCAACTAATATTTTCTAATTTATTCAAATTTATTTTCTAGAAAAATTGATTTTCTGTTGAATTTTATTCTTTTTGTTAAGTGGTTAGAATTTAGAATATTAACTTTAAGAATCGTTACGCTGGATGATTATCTTTGTAATATTATTTATTTATGACATGAGTTTGGACAAATCATTGTTATATTTGTTTGTTTTTAATATTATGTGTTAATGTTTTTAATGTTGTATTTTCTAAATTTAAGAATGCATTTTTATACTTGTAGTAATTATTTTGATAAAAAAAATAATCAGTTTATTAAATTTATACATAAGTAAAGTGCAAGTGGGTGTAGGTTTTTTGGTGAAGAGTATAAGAATTTTCAATGATTCCAACAAGATTGTGGTAAAGCATTCAATCTGTCGATGCTGCATTATTTACCTTTTAAGATCAGGAAAGAGGTTGAAGGAGATGATGGTTTTTAAAAGAATTAACTCTTCAAACGAAAAATTGAAATAATGACAAAAATGAAACTTTTAAAACTTGATCTATCAAAGTTAAACAATTACAAAACATAATCGGGTTCAATCTTTAGCGAAACAATTATTGACTAGACTTTACTTATTTCATGACTGAACTCCGGATTAATCATAGTATTTTTTTCTTGATGAACTAGAAGATTAAGATAAAAATAATAATGGACCAAAAGTGACATTAAATAAAAAAAAATTAAGAGAAAATTACACTTGTACCCCTGTATTTTTTTTTAAATTGCACCCTATATCCCTTTTTTTTGCACCATATAAAAAATCTCTTAATTATTTAGCTCACATTACACTCTGACTCCCTCCCTCCTAAATATTGTTTAATAATTTAACAAAAAATAGACACATGTTGATCACATGATTTTTCATGAAAATTTATGTCTAAAATACCCTTATCTTCTTCCTTAAAATCACATCTCGGGTTTTACAAACTCTCATCTTCTTCAACAACCCATCTTCACTTACCACCACCACCTCCTCCCTCTCCACGACAACATCATTTCTTTCTCCTCATAGTCGTCCTTGCCACCAACACGGCATCCGGGCGCACTCACTCCCGTCGGAGCAACCACCACCACATAGTAATTGCTGCAACTGTCATATCCACATCCACCACCTCCTCATCCCCCACCGTAGCTTCAACCACCATCCTTGTTGCGTCTGATTCCGTGGACGTTGGTGTCGTTGGGGCCAGTGACATCAACAGCCTTGGTGCGTTCGTCAGAAGTCAAATTCAAGGGAGGAGTATCATGTACAATTTGAGAAAAGCACAAGGGTTGCGAGTGTAATTTACTCTAATGGATAATTTCTTATACTCAAATACTTCAATTTATGTTAGTTAATGACGTTAACAGAATTGAGTAAAAAGTAATGTATAAAAAGGAAGGGTTATCGAGTACAATTTGAAAAAACACAGGAAGTGCGAGTGTAATTTACTCAAAACTAAATTATGTAATTGGCCCCTTAATTATATTTTAAAGTTCAATTTTATACCTCAATTGTTTAAAATAAAATAATTATACTTTTTCTGCTGAGTTACGTCATATATTTTAAAGGAAATTGGCACTTTGACATCGGTAAAAAGTTGTATTTTTAGATCGGTAGCTGTAAAAATCGATGTAAAGTCTCAGTTTGATCAGTTCAGTCCCAACCGTTGCCTTCGCCACTGACATCCCTAACTACGACACCATCAAGAACATTATCATGCCTTACCACTCCTTGATCGCCCATCGCGTCACGCGCCGCTTTGGCTGGGATCAACAAGAACCAGAGGACGTCGTCAAGCCCCGAGTGGGAGACTGTCATCTGGGACGAATTGGTGGCGGAGGTGCTCCTTGTTGGATATGGCTCATCTTT
Organism: Glycine tomentella; assembly: GCA_007407185.1. NCBI lineage: Eukaryota > Viridiplantae > Streptophyta > Magnoliopsida > Fabales > Fabaceae > Glycine > Glycine tomentella. Next base: position 1,435,294 of record PYAF01001524.1, read on the forward strand.
CGCAGTCAGATGACAACCCTTCTTGTTGGCGGGGTCAGCAGAAAGCCAACTAGGTACTGTTGTGGGCCTCTGATTATTTGTAATATTTTACTTTTATTAGTAGTTTGGGCTAGGGCCCATGAATAGCTGCTGTTAGGGTTTCTTTTTTAATCTTATTTATATTCCCCTTATAAACCGTGTGACTTGTAACGAGTGGTGGTGAGGTGATTATAGTACAGACAAGCTGGACGTAGCCTACATTAACCAGGATAAATTACTGTATCATATCTTTCTTCCCTATTTTTTTTCTGTTTTTTTTTTCGATTTATGTGTGATTGTCGATTTCCGTCAATTAAATTAACAAATCTGACGGAACATGACGGAAATGTTACAATTATTTCATTTTAAACCATCGAGGTTGAAACTTATAATAATATAATTAAAAGGACAAATTATATAATTAAGCTTAACAAAAAAAATAAAAGAAGTTGTTACGTATCACCGTTGAGCACACACCATGGAGCTCGACCTCCGCTCGTTCCTTCACTCTCCCACCTGCACCTCTTCCTCCGACGCCGACGACGACGCTCCTCACCGCACCATCGATGATATTCTCAACGACTGTGACACTTCCTCTTCCTCACCCTCCCCTCCTTCTTCTCCCTCTCACTCACTCTCCAACAATTCCCATCCTCAAAACCCCACACTCCAACAAAAACCACTCCAACCCGCACCCGATTCGTTTTCTCGGGTCAAACCCACTGAATTCCCCGACCGCGCACGCGTTTCGCGCCCGCTCTCCTCTCTCCTCCACGGCGTCAGGTCCAATGCCAAGCCCGGCGCGGCGCTCGCCGCGGCGGCGGCGGCATCTCGATCCGTTCCTACGCCGCATGCGGCGGCGATCATCTCCCGGAGGAAATCCGCGGCCGCGATCAGCGTCGAATCGATTTTAATCACTGCCAACGGCGATGATTCTTCCGATGTTTCTTCCAAAGGCGAATTGGGCGAGCCTAGCGAGAAATTCGATCCAGTGCCGCCGAAAATCGAGACTCCTCCGTCTAGTGAAAGTGCTTCTGCTATTGGTGAACGTTTTGAGAGTGATGCGGAAATTGCCTCTGATTTGAAGGCTGGCAGGGATGACATTCAGGTCACCAGTGATAATAATAATAATGCTAATGTTAATGATGATGATGATAATGAAAATTGTAATGATTCTTCTATCGTGAGTGAGGAGAAGAGGGACTTAGATGAGGTTGACCGTGATCATGAGAAGGATATGAATTCTGCACCGTTTCATGAAGATGATGATCGTGGGTTTGATGGAAATGGTGATGATGATGAGAGAATCACAGCTACGTATGCAGCTGTGGAAACAGAAGAAGAAGTAGTGAATAATGGTAGTAGTTCAATGGAAGACGTTAAGAATGAGGTGAGTGTTGGTGGTGGTGATGATGATGGTAGTTCATCAGGTGATGTTGCTGAGCTAGTGGAAGAGAGGCTCGAGGAATTGGAAAACAGAAGGGCTGCTAAGAGAGCTGAGAAGAAACGAGAGTCTTTGATGAAGCCGCTTGAATTGGCTGAAGAACTGGAGAAGAAGCGTGCTTCAACTGGTTTGCATTTGGAAGAGGGTGCTGCTGCCCAGCCCATGAGGCTTGAGGACGTTCGGAGAGGGTCCATGACATTGGGATACTTTGATGTTGATGCTGATAATGCGTTCACGAGGGGAATTTCGTCCCAAACATTCAGGCGTGAGCAAGGTTCCGCCCGAACCTTGGCAGTTCATGCTAATTACATTGCAGTAGGAATGTCAAAAGGGCTCATTGTTGTGTTTCCCAGTAAATATTCCATTCACCATGCTGACAACTCTGATGGAAAGGTTGGTGCCTAATTCAATCAAACTCTTTTGATCTAGCTCAAGTTCAAAGTTTAATGAGTTATGGAAATTTTCATCTTTGCCTGCAAATATATACCTAGTTTGATATCAAATGTAATAAAAATTAATGTAATTATTAGAATTTGGGCTTAGGGCTTAATTTAACCTCCCAGAACTGGTGAGACTAAATACACCCAATCACATCTAGACACCTAGTACCATTGTTGTTAAATAGCCACTATAGCACTTTTGCATTGCGGCCGCTATGGGTGTCGAGGTTGTGGCATGAGTCCTGCATCCTCTTGTCATCTCTGGCAAGTCTCAAGCCAATTAAACTTTTGAGTTAATATTATTCCAATTTTATGCATTTTATTTTATTTGCATGTAACTTAATTTTTTGTGTATATATAATTGATATATATCGTACATTTCAACGGCTATGTGACTTCTGCTATTTGCCTGCAATACTCTCTATTACTCCCTCCATCCCTAAACATAATACTCTTTTAACTAATTCACACCCTTTAAGAAAGTTGGTTAATATAGTTAGTAGCATTAAATTTGTAACAATTTGTATAATTTTGCCAAAATTATCCTTAAGTTTATTGGGACTCATAATCTCTCTCTTTCCACTTAATTGCTTGTACACCTAATTAATTAATGTGTGCTAGTCTTCTTATCCAATCCTTATAAGAGAGATAATGTATTTATCTTTTAAATGTATAGCATTTATTGTAAAGTAATAAAGGGTATTTGGGTCAAAAAAGAAAACTGAAAAAATAGTTTTATATTTAGGGACAGAGGGAGTATATGGTATAGTGGATTATTGACTTTCCGCCATTTCCTGCTATCTACAATTGATAACACTGCTTAGTACAATGAAGGTGCTGGAGGCTGCAATGAAGGCAGACCGAAGAGGCTGCAATTAAGGTGACTTTCCAACACACCCCTCATGCTTAGGGCTATGGGCCCGCAGTGTGGACAATGTTGGTGACCGAACAATGGATAGGGTAGACTTTGATATTATCTTAAATTTAGGCTTAGGCTTAATTCAACTCCACAAAATTGACTTATAAGGTGAGGACTGCCTGAGCCTTAAGCACCACTTAGGTCATATCACTAGGTGATGTAGGACTAAACATACCCCCTCACACCTAGTACTATGAAGTTGCTGGAGGCGACAATGAAGGCAGAACAAAGAGGCCACAATTAAGGCAAGCTAGGGGTGGCCACAATTGAGGCGGCTTTCCAACAATAATGTTATGTTTAATGCTATTTTTTTAACTTCCTAAGTCTTTCTATTATATTTCGTGTTAAAGTAGATTCTATCAGATTGGACTGAAATAGCCGAGTTACTTGACAAAATGAACGAGAAACAAAAAATGCACAAGTTTTTTGTTTTTATGTATGATAAAATTAAGAATTAAAATGAGTGAATAAAACTTTCTCAGAAATTAATAAATAAACCAACCAACCATGTCTCCCCAACACACATGCATACACTATTAGTGGTGTAGCATTAAGATGCTCTTTGAATGACCATTTGTCAATACACACAAATCGGTAATGTTAGCATTTATTTGGTTGAATTTTGGTATCAGCTGTAACTTCATTTATCAATATATGATGTTTACTTGTTAGATGATGATGCTTGCTATACAAGGTGATCGGTTGCACGCTCCAGTGACATCCATGTCCTTCAATCAACAAGGAGACCTTCTTTTAGCTGGTTATGGTGATGGTCATCTTACCCTGTGGGATGTACAGAAAGGGGTAGTGGTAAAAGTTATTAGTGGTGAGCATACAGCACCAGTAGTACATACATTGTTTCTAGGACAGGATCCTCAGAACACTCGTCAATTTAAAGCAGTTACTGGTGACTGTAAGGGTCTGGTTCTCTTCCACATTATCTCAGTGGTTCCTTTGTTTAGCAGATTCTCCATCAAAACTCAGGTATATAATATTTTTCATTAATGAGCAATGGGTTGAGTTTAGCATTGCGCTATAAAGGGGACTTGAGTTATTATAATATTCAATCATCTCACATTTCTCTTCTTTGTTGAACTTGTGTTAATTTTGTAGTGTCTTCTTGATGGGCAAAGTACGGGTTTGGTGCTTTCAGCTTCGCCACTCCTTTTTGATGACTTCAGTGGAAGTGCTTCACCTTTTACCCAGGGAAACACCTCCGCCCCAGCCAGCAGTATAAGCAGCATGATGGGAGGTGTTGTTGGCGGAGATGCAGGTTGGAAACTCTTCAATGAAGCCCCTTCTTTGGTTGAAGAAGGTGTGGTTGTATTTGTCACCCATCAAACTGCTTTGGTGGTATGAAAATCTGATGTCTGGGCTGGTTCAATGTACCTTTTGTGCTGTAATTTTTCCTTCATCTTTGTTTAGGCTTCTTCTGTACAATTTATCAAGATACTAAATCTTTCTTATAGGTACGGCTGAGCCCTACGTTGCAAGTCTATGCTCAGCTCTCTAGGCCAGATGGAGTTCGGGAGGGTTCCATGCCATATACTGCATGGAAATACATGACACAAACTTGTAGTTCTACTGGTACGGATTCATTTTGTTATAATTGATGTTGACTTCTTTATAAATATTTCTTGCTCTGTTGTAGAAAATATGTCTGCAGAAGCTGTTGAAAAAGTTTCATTGCTTGCAATTGCTTGGGAACGGAAGGTTCTGGTTGCAAAGTTGGTCAAATCAGAATTAAAAGTATATGGAAGATGGTCTCTTGACGGTGCGGCTTTAGGTCTAGCATGGTTGGATGATCAGGTATCATATCATCTTCTGTCTACCTATATGAGCTAGAAGTTTGGCCACATTTTTTGTTTGTACTGTTTTGTTTCCTTTTACTGTTTTACAATCCTTATTGTATCGCTTTGCTTCTTAGCTTTAAGGTTAGTGAAATTATTTCTTTTTACTTTCTCAGATGCTGGTAGTTCTCACTTCAAGTGGACGACTGTATTTATTTTCCAAGGATGGAACTGTGATTCACCAAACAAGTTTTTCCATAGATGGTATTGGAGGAGATGATCTAGTCTCTTATCATACTCACTTCATCAATATATTTGGAAATCCTGAGAAAGCTTATCATAACTCTGTTGCTGTAAGAGGAGCTTCTATTTATATACTGGGCCCAACACATCTTCTTGTTTCTCGTCTTCTCCCTTGGAAAGAGCGTATTTCTGTTTTGCGGAAAGCAGGTGACTG
>PYAF01001524.1:1440461-1479008 GCA_007407185.1 Glycine tomentella
CTTCTATTTATATACTGGGCCCAACACATCTTCTTGTTTCTCGTCTTCTCCCTTGGAAAGAGCGTATTTCTGTTTTGCGGAAAGCAGGTGACTGGATGGGTGCCTTGAACATGGCAATGACTCTTTATGATGGCCATGCTCATGGAGTTGTTGACCTTCCTAGAACCTTGGATGCTGTACATGAAGCCATAATGCCCTTTTTGATGGAGTTGCTTACATCATATGTTGATGAAGTGTTCTCGTATATTTCGGTGGCATTCTGCAATCAAATTGGAAAACTGGACCAATCCAATGATTCAAATAGTAGAAGCAATTCAGTGCATTCGGAGATAAAGGAGCAATACGCCCGTGTTGGTGGAGTTGCCGTTGAATTTTGTTGTCATATCAAACGGACGGACATTCTTTTTGATGAAATTTTCAACAAATTCGTGGATGTTCAACAGAGAGGTAACCCATTGTCTTAGTGTTGTGCGGTAGTATCTCTTTTCATTTCACTTCTGGTTGTGATCCTTGTCTCAGCACCAGCTTCAATTATTTCTTTTGGTTAACAACTTATTTTAGTCTAATATCTCAAATGATTTTTTAAATTGACATCGGATGCAGTGAAAAAAACTAATCCTCTTTGTAACTTAATGTTGGTAGCAGTTCATTCTCTACTCACCAAAACAAAAGAGTAATCATAATGTCTTATAATATATTTGGTTGTTCAAAATGTTCTCTCTCCATGATTGAAACAAATGCTCTGAATTCAAAAACATAAAAACCAAAAAATATTGTAATGTATTATGAGCTAATTAATTTTGTATCAGTAATATATTTATTGTTATTGGTTGGCAAAAAATAGTTTTGTTGAAAACCAGGTCCTCAAAGTGGATATTTAGATCTGATTCTTTTTTAATGGTTTTATTTAATATTTTTTTCTTGGTTTTCTTCTACCATATATGATTAACTTTCTTATTGGGGCTTCTATTGATCTTCTTCTTACTTGGCTGAACAATTATAGATGTGATTCTAGTCTACCATTTATTCCTTAATGGCTCAATCTGTGTTACTCCTTTTTTCTCTTTGATGCATTTATTTGTGATCTTAGCTAATGCATTCTCTTCTTTTCAACATTGAACTTATGCTCTTATTGGCACTTTACTTCCCAGGTGCCAAACTTTCAGTAGCAAACAAAGACCTAAAAAGAATCATGAAAGAAAAATCAATTGAAGATTCATTTGAAATGATCACATTGTCACGCATAGTTGAATTCTCTTACTTTTCATTTATTCATGGTTGCACTAGTTAAAAAGATGCTGTACTAAAGCTATTTTTCACAATCAGTTTATTAAGTTTACTTGCACCAGGAAAGATGAATAGTTTGTGTAGACGCTCTTACATTGTTAATCTAGTCTTTTCCAACTTCAAATGGATAGCAGTGCCAATTATTTGTAATTTTTTCCAGAAACGTTTTTGGAGCTTCTGGAGCCATATATTTTGAAGGACATGCTTGGATCTCTACCTCCTGAGGTATTGGACCATGTCAGGCTTTTTTAATAGAGTTGGATGCTACGTTATCAATATTAATTTTTTTTTATATTCTCGACTGTTATTTCTTACAATATCTTTTTTCCTTTTTATGCTTTGTCACATTTTTGTCTAGATTATGCAAGAACTGGTAGAATATTATAGCACCAAAGGGTGGTTACAGCGGGTTGAGCAATGTATACTTCACATGGATATATCATCCTTGGATTTTAATCAGGTTCTTGTTAGATCTTTTGAAATATTTTTCGTTGCCATTAATTTTTTTATTGGCACAACTGTCAAATGTTTACTTTGGTACTTTCTTTAGGTTGTCAGGTTATGTCGGGAGCATGGACTATATAGTGCACTAGTGTATGTCTTCAATAAAGGATTAGATGATTTTAGGGCACCTCTGGAGGAGTTGTTTGCTGTCCTACAAAATAGCCAAAAGGAAAGTGCTACTGCGCTTGGGTATGCTGTCATTCTCCTTATTATTCCAGTATACTTATTTTGCTTTCTCTGTATCCATTCTATTGTTTGTGAATGCCAATATGTGGATATGTGAAATTTGTGGATTTTGTTTGTATTCTCCCAAGTTAAAAGAAAATATGCCAAGTCACCAGAGAATGCCAATATGAGCAGTGTAACTATGAGTATAGCAAGAAAACAAGTTGAGGTGGTGGCAGTGCTAGTTACCTAATTAAAGATGGGAAATGTCTCTAAAACATTCCTGGTTCAAACGTTACCCCCCTGTTCCAACTTCCCGCAGGAAGGTAAAAAAAAGAAAGGACTATTTCTATTTCATTGGTAGCCAATAATTACAAAAGAAAGATCATATTGAAAATGTATTTGAATCCGAATGAACTTTATAGCTACATGCAACCTGTCCATTGACCTTCTTATTTGGCTCCAGTTCTGATCTTTCTTGAAGCCTTCATAAACAATTTTTAGACACTTATTTTAATTAGATAATTGAATTGATTACAATTACTCAGTGGCTCTCTCTAATGTGTACAAGAAAACGGACAGCTGCAGTTTGTTCATTAAATTTCTTCAAAGTAAAAACTGTTAGTTTTTTCTAAGTTCATCAAGTGTCTAAATATGTATTTTTCTTCTTGCCTCTTCTTTTAACAGGTATCGAATGCTGGTTTATCTCAAGTACTGCTTTACAGGTCTTCCCTTTCCACCAGGTAATATTTTTCCCTGTTCTTTAATCTCTTTATTTATTTATTTTTGTTTTCTGCTTTAAAAAAATTCCTACAATACTGCATAGTGATGATTCATCTGTTATTCTGTTTCACATAATTGTAGGCCGCGGAAGTATTCCTCCCACACGTATACCATCTCTTAGAAGAGAACTTGTAGAGTTTTTGTTAAAGGACTCCTGTACTCCAAAATCACAGAAAGTTTCAGACTTTGTGTCCAGACGACCCTGCCTGAATCTTTATCTTCTCTTAAAGTTAGACACTGAAGCTACATTAGACGTCCTCAGATGTGCTTTCATGGAAGATGGAATTTCAAATGCCAGCTCATCTTCACCGGATTCAGCCAATAAACCTATAGAGGAAGCGAAAAAGGAAAATGATAATGTTACTGAAACTCAAAATGCTTTGGTTCAGAACACAGTTGATGCTCTCATTCAAATATTTGATATGAATATTGTTCCCACAGATACAACCTCTAGTAGTGGTGATGATGGATTGATAAAAGAGTGTCCTTCCAAGGACATAGGTTATTTGTTTGAGTTCATTGCATATTATGTTGCTCTCCAAAGGGCTAAGATTTCAAAGGGTGTGCTTTGTCAAATATTGGAATATTTGACATCAGATAGTCAGTTTTCAACTAATGTTTCTATTAAAGTATCAACTCCAAAAAATAGAGAGAAGCAAGTGCTGGCACTTTTGGAAGTACTTCCTGAGCCAGAATGGGATGCATCATTTGTGCTAGATCTATGTGAGAGAGCAAAATATCATCAGGTAGGTACATTGTCCATTTTTGGTGATACTGTCTGTTGCGTACTCGGCAAGTATACCGTTTGTTTCAAGTAATAAAATGATAAGTAGAGTATCATATCCACGGGGATTGAGGCACCAAATTTATCAGAGCTATTATCTTTAAATTGTATGAAGAAAAGTTGATAAGATTGAGTTTTAATATCTTGACTTGATGAAAATTAAAGAAAAAAACTAAGAATTAATAAGACTTTAAACAAAACGTTATTTGGATTTAGAGAAAATATGAGAGAGAATTGTAGTCAAGACACACACACCGTTTTGATCCTACCTTATCTAATTAGATTGATTACTACATTCAATTATATTAATTATTCAAATAATGCCTCTTTACAAGAACACTAGTTAAAGACTAATTCCTTAATAACTTTAACCCTTTAACCCAAGTAAAAACCCTAATTCCTTTAGTGATTCCTCTTCGATCAAGCATTAAGTGAGACGCATCAATTCATCTGCAATTATACATCCCTATCCCTAGTTATGTATCAATTGTTATTCCACCTTTGTCAGCAAAGCCCCAATATTCCTATTGTGAACCCTAACTCTCAGAACTTTATCAAAGTGATCAACTTCAATAAAGACATATAATTCATTCAACACAAGGTGAAACAAAATAATTTAGCATAAAAGAATCATAGACTCAATCCAATATCGAAGGAGTTCACATTAGGTTGTAGCCTTAACTACAATGAAGAGACTTAGCCAGACATATTCATGTCTGACCTTAATCACATGAACGAAATATACCTAGACCAAGAATCTCAAAGGAAAAGAAGAAGTATAAACCCCTTCAATCTTGATTCAATCTTCTTGACCTAGCTTCAATCAATCCCAAAGCTGCCTCTTTCTGATGTTATTTCTCTGTGTGGCCCCCTTTTTTCCTCACCTCAGTCCATATTTATAATTAGGTTATAAAACCCCCTCCTATCTTCTATTTTCGTGCAATATCAATTCAAATCTTGAAATCCCGTGTTGCTGGCGCTAATGGCACTGCTCTTCACGCTGATGGCGCCACATCACACATCCTGGCGCTAATAGCGCCACATCTCACTCTAATCGCATGAGATGGCAATGAAAAATGCTGTCTTTTTTGGTCTGTGGCGCGAATGGCGCTAGATATGGCGCGACTGGCGCTAAACCGCAGAGAAGATTGCCCTGTTTTAACTTTCTGGCGCGAGATCTCGCGCTGATGGCGTGAGACTCCAGAGAATCTTGGCTTTTTTTTTTGTCTTTGCTTTCTTCACTTCTTCTCTTGATTTTCCTGCTATAAAATTGCACAAAATGAGATATAATGTGAATTGGGATAAATTAATCAAAACATCCACAAATGAGGTCAATTATGGTTCCATTATGATCGATTCTTGCTTCTTTTAGCTTGAAAAACATTATATGCTAGATGCATATCATTGTCTTCAAAAGCATAGTGGTACCGAATATTGACTTTTTATCTAATCGAGTAAATCTTACCAGCTCTTTTGTTTGGTTTTAGGTTTGCGGATTGATCCATAGTATCAGACATGAATATGTGGCTGCATTGGATAGTTATATGAAAGATGTAGATGAGCCTGTTCATGCTTTTTCCTTTATTAATAAAGCATTCTCACAGTTGACTGACAATGACCATGCAGCTTTTCGGTCAGCAATCATATTGCGAATTCCTGAGTTGGTTGAACTAAGCAGGTAATTCTCATGATCATTACTCAAGTTTGATTCTTTTGGAAGGTTATACAGCATTTATGATTTCTATATTTCAATATATTTAACCAATAATCTTATTTTACATTCACTCTATTTGATTGCTTGTAGGGAGGGCGCGTTCCATATGGTTATCAGTCATTTTAGCGATGAAAGTTCCCGTATCATAACTGAACTTCACTCTCATGGAAGAAGTCTTTTCCTTTATTTAAAGACACTCATTGAGCTTCATTTATTTGGCACCCTAGACCTGTCTAATTTGAGAAAGGATGATACTATGAATCCCCTTAATAGAAGGCAGGTTAAGGATCACCCAGAAGGAGTCAGAGATTACTTAGAGAATATATCTAATTTCCCCAAGTACATGCGTGAAAATCCTATTCAAGTGCCGGATGATCTTATTGAGCTTTACCTTGAGGTGAGTTTTTTATACCAATGCCTTTGCAAGGGCAAAGAATAATTTGATTTTTTTAATTTGTTGTTTTTGCCACCTATAACTAACAGTTAAGGCATAGTGTTGCTATGTGTTCTTTGTTCTTTTTGGGATGTCTCATGCACCAAATTGTGTGGTTAGTGATTACTTCTTTCTATCTCTTTAGAACTTAATGTCTCTTGAGGAATGGGGTTGGAGATACAGACATCATTTCTCATCTTTTTATTTATTTATTTAGCCATCTTTATCATTTCAAGTTTGTCTAAATTGTTTTTTATTGAGGGAATTTGTTGCTGTAATTGTAGCAGGAACTTAGTTTTTATTTTTGTCATGTTTTAATATTGCAGTTATTATGCAAGTACGAAGGTGGTTCAGTTCTCAAGTTTCTGGAAATGTTTGATAGCTATCGAGTTGAACATTGTTTACGCTTGTGCCAAGAATATGGCATTATAGATGCATCGGCGTTCTTATTAGAAAGGGTTGGTGATGTTGGTAGTGCTCTTTCACTTACACTTTCTGATCTAAATGATAAGTTTGTTGATCTTGATGCCTCTGTGGAAGCTGTAGTTTTAAACCATCGCAGAGTTGGTTCTTCACATATGGAAATATTCAACAGTGTTTTAAAAACAAAGGAGGTTTGTTTATCTGTTCCTGAAACTATAACATTTTAATGAACCTCCAAAGATGCAACTATGCTTTGATTGGTGTGCTTGTATGTTTGTATCTATTAGGTGACCTAATACTTTTAATGGTTACTAATCCAATAGGTAAGTGACATCCACAATTTATTGTGTGCCTGTATTGGTCTGGGTCAGCGGAACACCCTTCGTCTAAATCCGGAGGAGTCAGAGGCACATTGGTTTAAATTACTTGACTCGTGAGTTTAATATCAATTTACATTTTCATCCTTTCATATGTTTTTCTTTTTAATTATTAATTTATTTGTGGCTTAATTACATGAGTTTAACCCCCCCCCCCCCTTCCAAATAATCATGATATTACAAATATACTTGTATGTTATGTAGTTCATAATATCCATGATGAAATGTATAAGGGAAAAACAGGTTAAAGTTTATTTTTTTGGTCTTATGAAAAATAATATCTAGGAACTAAAAGTAAAATGTTCAGTTTATTGGTTTAATGGATGAAGTCATGGTTCCAAAGTATTCCTAATTGCTGTGGTCTAGAGCACACCCTTCATTTAGCAGTTTATCTTAAAAGCAATGTTTAACACTGATTCTGTAGAGGAGAGCAGTGCTTGATATATATCCAATTGGAAGTGTCTTGTAACATCTTAAACTTTATGTGTCTGTTGCATGGCTTGTTTAACATACAGAATTGAAATGGTAGAATCAACATTGAGGTGTTTCACGTCCAGATAACTGATAAATATTTACATAATTTACGGGCATCATTTTCAATTTCTCTGGATAATCACTAATCACTTTAAGTGACTTGTAAATTTGTAATCTGAATTACAGAGGGTAGGGTAACAGTGAACTTTATTACTTTCATGTAAATGTGGTTTAGCAAAGAATGAATTTCCTTTTCTTAAGGGACCTCCGTTCTTGCATTTTAGAATATAGCCCTGATTCTACACCTAAACAAGGATTGGTCCAGATACCTCATGGTTGAACCTGAAAAAAAAAAACAAGAATATAGCAGTGTTTTATGTTTTTTATTTTCATTTTTGAGAAAGTACAGCTGTGTTTTTTCATGTAAAACAAAGAATACTATGACTCTGTAATAATCAAATGAACTAAATAAATGTCTGAAGAACAAGCTTTCCTAAATTTTTGTTCCTGACATTTGGGAGCTATCCATGATACTACCCTTTTTCCTTTAATTGTCATTCAGGTTTTGTGACCCACTGATGGATTCAAATGTTGAAGAGAGAGCATATGAAAGTAAAAATTATTTTGGAGTGCTAGCTGAATCAGTAGATTCACAACAGGACGAAGACACCCATAAAAACAGTTGGAAAATTTCAAAGTCTCAGAATGTGCATATCTTGAAAAAATTGCTATCCCAGTTCATTAAAGAGATTGTTGAGGGAATGATTGGTTTTGTTCACCTTCCAACTATCATGTCTAAACTCCTGTCTGATAATGGTAGTCAAGAATTTGGTGATTTTAAACTTACCATATTGGGAATGCTGGGAACATATGGCTTTGAAAGAAGAATTCTGGTAAGGTTAATTTGTTCATTTTTGTTCGTTTATATTTTTAATTTGATTCTCTGATCAAGCTTTACAAAGTGTATTAATTGACATACTTTAAAAAACTGCTATAGAAAATGTGACAAGATGCATTCAAGCTAAGTTCTTGCTCTATATTCTTGTTGTATTTGTTAGCAATTCTTGGGAGTCAAGATATTGTTTAAACTTGGACTCGTACATGAGTTTTTTATCATGCACGGGTCTGAAGAATGCCACTAATTGACAAATAGTTGCTTTGTGCATTATATTTAACTCATTCACCTTGCTAATTCCTTACTTTTACTTTGCTGCATTGTTGTTTCTCTAGACATTTGTAAACTTGTGGCATTTCTAAGAACAAAATGAACTTTCTTAACTAGGCTTGTAAATATAACTTCCTTTGGTATGGAATATAAAATATAAAATATTATTGGACAAATTACTGTCTCTTCTTTCAAGACAGTAACAGATATTTTGAAAAAAAAATCATCCTAAAGGGATTTTATGTTTTGTCTTGATTCTCTTCTATTGCTACTTCTGCACTTAGGATGCTGCCAAATCGTTAATAGAGGATGATTCTTTTTATACCATGAGTTTACTCAAAAAAGGGGCCTCCCATGGATACGCTCCCAGGAGTCTCGTGTGCTGTGTTTGTAATTGCCCCCTTACAAAGAACTCGGTTAGCTCTGGAATTCGGATTTTCAACTGTGGCCATGCAATTCATCTCCAATGTGAAGTTTCGGAAATTGAGGAATCGAGCAAAACATCTTCATCTGGATGCCCTGTATGCATGCCTAACCAGAAATCTCAGCAGTCTAGAAACAAATCAATCATTGCAGCAAATGGCTTGGTCAATAAATTCTCATCAAGGCACCAATACCCCCATGGAAGTTCCATTCATCCTCATGACAGTGGTTTGTCAGATAATATGTATGGACAACAACAGATATCACGGGTAAATATAAACAAACCTCTATATCATCTCTTCAATTTAATGGTCTTGTTCATGCTTTAAAGTCATTTATATTGAATCTTGCTTCTGCAGTTTGAGATCTTGAGCAGCTTGCAGAAGAATCAGAGATTTATGCACATAGAAAACTTGCCTCCATTGAAGCTTGCCCCACCTGCTGTGTACCATGAAAAGGTAAGTAAAGTGGCAAACTTTCTGACCGGCGAAACTAGCAATAGTTCCAGTGCTATTGAGAAACAAAGTAGAAACAAGCATAATCGGGAGCTGAGAGTTAAGGGTTCATCAATTCGATTTCCTTTAAAATCAACTATATTTGGTGAGTAATCTTATTTAAGAAAATTATGCTTCTCTATAGTAATACTTAATTCTGACACAAGGCAAACTTGTTTGCAGGCAAGGAGAAGACCAATAAACGGTGACTAACTGTTTTTTTTTTAAAAAAAAAAGAACAAGAGAACTGTGTAGGCGAGAGAGATCAGGCACTAACAAATGTACAGACTCACAATAGATATCTTCCCCCGTTAGTTTTTATGTTGGGGTGAATGTAACATAGGTTGATGATTATTCAGCCTGGGATTTACTTTAAAAAAAATGTCCTAAAATGCTCAAGTTGTTTGTAACATTTTGATGAAAAGTTGTGCGTAATATTATCTTGTAAAAATATATGTATTTAACAAAAATTGTAGGATATAATGGAGCAAAATTATGGGAAACTTATAGTTCGAACTTGTGTCTAACTATAAGTTGGAGATTATAACTTTATATATATGGTCAATGGGTACAAAATATGATACAAGTTTATGAAAAAAGGGCCCAACCGCGTTCGAACCGGTGACCTCTTGATCTGCAGTCAAATGCTCTACCACTGAGCTATGTACCCATTTGATAATCGCCAGAGAAATTATATAATATATATCTAGTGAGGGTCTTTTTATATCTAATTTATAATTATCAAATTAATTCACAACTTTTACCACATGCCCATGGTCCTCTCCCTCTTCAATTATAATAAAGCAAATTCAATTACCGTATATGATCCACAATTATATATATACATATATAATTATTTTTTGAAATTATTTTAATTACTATATAATTGTAATATTGAATAAAAAATTTAAATAATATGGTGGTGGTGTTGTTGTTATTAGAATAAATTTTGAACATTCAATCTTTTTTATATAAAAAATAGTAAACATAATTTTTCTTAATTGTTTTTCATTCTTAAATTACGATTACCATGTAAGTAAGTATAAATTGTATAACATGTACGACAGCTTTTTTACTTAAATTCTTTTAGACTAAATTATTGGTTTTTAATCTTCTGAAATTTCACTTCAGATCAATTTCGACCTTTTTAAAAAAAATGATTTGATTACACTAACTTTTAAATGATAAAATGGATATCAAATGGGTTTCTTTTTTCAGTAAGTATATCTCCAATCTTGGAGACTAATTCTTTTCATCATGTAAAAATATCACTAAGTAAGTTTTGTTTCTCCTAGTACGTAAAATTTTCTCTCTTCAGCCAAAAAAAAAAAAAAAAAAACTTTTTCTATATACACAATCAAGATCAAGAACTCAACACTTAACGTTAAGTTTAAGGAACTAAATTACCTACTAACATACTTGACATTGTTAGTGCCAAATAAGTGATTTAGTCATTCCTAATAGGTCTAGTTCTAGTATCTCAAAAATTTCGTAACAAAATTTTGTTCTGAAATTGATAGTTAGCTCATTCCAATAAAATACTCCGTTCTTATTTATGTAC
This sequence comes from Glycine tomentella, assembly GCA_007407185.1. Taxonomy (NCBI): domain Eukaryota; kingdom Viridiplantae; phylum Streptophyta; class Magnoliopsida; order Fabales; family Fabaceae; genus Glycine; species Glycine tomentella. The sequence continues at coordinate 1,451,049 of PYAF01001524.1, forward strand.
CAAGTATACTGTTGTAATTTTCTTAACCTATTCTGAAACTGGTAGTTAGGAAGTTAGCTCATTCCTATAAAATAACAATTATACTGTTGTAAATTTCTTAACCTATACTATCATGACTAAATCAAAATGCTAATGGAAAATAAAATATAGCATTTTCTTTATTTTAATTAGTTGAAAAAGAGACACTTCATGCTTCCATCTTCATTTTTAAAAAATAAAAAATAATTAAAGAAAATATTGATAGCAATTTTTTAGAAAAAATTACAACAATTACATCTTGAAGGTTTATGAAAGAAATAATTAATATATTGAAGGGTAATTTAGAAATAAAAAATATGTACACTAAAATGAGTAATTGTCTTTATTAATAATTATAGATAATAATAAGCATTTTATTATTACAAATAAAATTAATTTTAGCAATCCTTGTAAATACTAGAAAAAGAAAGCCAATGTGGATAAGTTGAGGATCAGAACTAAAGAAGAAGGGACACGCATTTGCGAGGATGAAAAGGAATTGAATTAGATCCATATATGCAGTGCCAAGTCGGCAGGTAATGAGGTTCACATGATCATTCCATTCCAAGGCCATGAACTTCTTGTAAGTATTCAATCCTTAATTCAACAATGTTATCATTCACCAGTGCAGATCTACTGCAGTAAAATGAAACAGTAAGTAAAGCAGTAAGTAATTTATTGGTCAGTTTAGTATTAAAATTATGTATCTAATCACATCAGATTTTTTGTTTTTGTTTTTAGACACCTACATTTATTTTATTTCATTATTTTATTGTATTTTCTATTTGTTTTTTTAACAACACGTCATGAGAATAGAAAGGAATATTTAAAGAAGCATGTTATAATAACTTAAGACATTTAACGTATTCATCCCGTTTTATATATCAACATTTTTAAAAAAAACTGCAGAAAACAAATAATACTCTAGAACGAGTATAATTTTTGTTGTTCTTTTTTTATCCTTTGGAAGCGTTTAACACTTGTGATTATGTTATTATATATAAATGACTTTCTAAAATAATATGACCAGAGAAATAAAATAATATTTTTAGAAAAGTATTTAGTTTAGTATTTATAATATCAAAGTTACTCACACTCGGTCATTATTTAGCGATGAACTTTTCAAGTAATATAACACAGTGCATATCGAAAGAGAATCAAGATACACGAAACCTATTCCTTCTTTTTGCTATTTAGAATGTAAAAAAGCTCAAAAGGTAAGAAGAAATAGAAAATAAATAATAAATTATATAAATGCAGGTGTGTGTATATAAAAAAATCTATTGTGGTTAGGTGCATAATTTTATACTAACAAACTGACTAATAAGTTACTTACTGCTCTAAATACTGTTTCATTTCACTGGGATGTATCTCCGCTCATCATTCACAGCTGCCCCTGAACTATCCAAAATAAAAATGGTTCTAACAAAACCAAATATGTTGCAATATAACTATAAACATGTCTTAGTTTAGATTAAATGTAATATATATATATATATATATATATATATATATATAGAGAGAGAGAGAGAGAGAGAGATGGAGGAAGATGCTGTCCAAAATCTAAATATGAAGCAACCAATCACATATCATAATCACTTGCTTTATATTTGCTCCAAATTATTTGGAGATGTGATGTAATAAGAATAACGAGTATTTATGCACAAGCATTCGGAACCTTTCCTAATTGAGAGGAAAAAAATATATTGTAGTATTGCATAAGAAACACCAATTGTATTAGCCATCGAAGATTTCATTGTTTTTTTTAAGAAGAAAAATGATTTCGTATATGTTTTAAATTTTCTATTTATACTATAGTCCTATATTTGGACTGATTTGTGATTTGTGATTTTCTGTTTTTAAATGTGATTTCAAAATGAAAATATGTTCGACAAAAATTGGACTAAGTTAGTTTTCTACATTTATTTAAAACAGTTTTTACCCCATTTGAGAATCAATAAAAATTGGTTTATTGATTATTTTGTTTGTATCCTTTACCCTAAAGAGTCGCGCTTTCCGTTCACGCTGCTCTCGTACCCTACTCTCTCCCCCTCTCTCGTTTGATCTACGATGGTCGTTGCTCGTCTCTAATCGCCAATCTATGAGCCTTGTCATGATCTATTTCTATTCGTCGCCTCTAGTCATTGTTTGCCGTCTATCAAATGTGGAGGCATATTCCTTTTGTGTCATGTGAAGCAACATTGCAAATGTGGATCTAAGTAGTCTTTTTATGCTTATGCATTTGGGGGTTTTGAATCATGTTTTTTTGTTCTGGTATTGCTTTTGCATTAGGTGGTGTCAACTTTATTATCAGTCGGTGCGATTGTGCAAAGGAGACATTGTTTAGTGGGAGTGAGGCTTTACCGTCCTGGATAATGGTCAAGTTGAAGTCTTCTGTATCACTACACTATTCGGCAGAGAGTTCTTCTTTTTGAATCTCTTACCGTTATTCAACATTATTTTTCTTAAAACTGAAAACAAAACAAAAAAAATATTGAAACCCGCAACTCAACTAAAACTGATTTTCATTTTCAAGAATTTCAAAACCTTTAACTTTAAAATATAAATTACTCCGAACGGGGCCTACAATAATGACATCAAAATAGTCGTTGTCCCACCCTCTCCATTCCATTTAAATTTCTACTTTCACTTTATTATTAGTAGAAATATAATTGAATTAATAACCATTGAAAGCCCGGACGAGATCATGAGTTTCACTCCGAATTTCAATGAGGTCAAATTAACCCTTATTCTTTCTCTTTCCTAACTCATTCTATTACAATTGTAAAAAAGAAGAAGAAATAAAAGATGAAATAAAGAATAGGAGATTAATTACATATTAATTACATATATTTAATACTTAATTAGATCTGTCATAATTGATTTTAAATGGTGAACATGATGTGATTCTCGTTACATAGCCAAAAAGATGAGTCATTTGTTGGCATCACATATGTTAATTGGTGAGTAACAATAAGAAAAAAAAAAAGGATAATCATTTTGACTATTTAAGTTCTTAGTTATGCCATATCATATATATAGATGGATTAACTAGAATTTTATCTAGATTTAATTGTAAGTGTACAAAAGATATACAAAATACAGATAAATAAAAATTTTAAATTATTTACTAAATTATCTATAACTATGATTAATTAATAAGACTAATAAATATTTTACACTAATATATAATGATTAAAAAAATGTTATCATTTAAGTACAAAATAATATAAAATATTTTTAAAAAAATTATAATAATTACTTTAAAAATTGTATTAAAAATAATTTGAAATTAATTTCCAATATTAAAACTTTATTACCTAGAAGATGACTATTAAACTCATTAGAAAGAGTTCTTAAATAGGGGTGTTTACGGATCGGTTCGGATCGATTTTGGTCAAAAATTTAGGACCCAACCCAATCAAATTTGATCCATTTGGTTCGATTTGATTTTCAGAATATTTTTTTTAAAACCCAACCCAACCCGTTCATGAACGGTTCGGTTCGCTTCGGTTCGGGCCAATAGGTTACCCATTTAATTTTTTTTCTTAGAACTACTATTTTATATCATGATTCTTTCAAATATCCAATACAATTAACACAATATTATCAAATGTATGAAAATAGTAAAAATGATTCATTTAATATCATCAACATAATGTTCTAAAATAGACTTATAATATAAATTAAAACAAAAGATTCTTGAACAAGATTTACTATAATAGTCTGAATCGCAACTATTTATTACAAATTAATTTCTTGCAATAAACTTTGCTATAACCAAAAATTCAAGTCAACACTCAACAATGAAAGTTTTTTTTCTTTTTCTCATCCCTGTTTCCATCAAAATTCCAATGAATACAAACCAAAAAAATCACGAGAAGTTAAAGAGTTTCGGAAAAGAAATAAAAAGCGCAGAGAAAAACTTGATGCTTGATTGATATGATGAGATGATATGAGAGAGAACAGGGAAGAAGTTGGTGCAGAATTGCAGAGAATGAGATGAGATGAGAGAGAACAGAAGCAGCTGAAGCACAAAGAAGGGAATGAGATGAGATAGAACACAAAAGTACTACAGAAAAAGAAACTTAAACCCTGACATTTATAGTACCACACCTTCGCAACAAAGATGAGATGAGATGAGATGATTATGGGCTAACCCTTCATTCGGTCCAGACATTTACAATACCACACCTTTTTTTACTATCAAAATATTTTTTTAGTTTTAAAATTTTAATATATATATATATAATAAAATCTATATTTTTATTACAGATTCATGGATCGGGTCAACGAGTCAACAAATCTATAAATCTAAACCTGTGACCCAACCCGTACATGAACGATTTTGATCGATTCGGTTCAATTTTGGCCCCCAATGAACCTAACAAAGTGAAAACGGCCCAAAAGAAATTGCTTGTTCTTCGAATAAATGCATAATTGACTCAACCTAAACTATTCGGATCGGTTCGGATTCACGGGTGACCCATACCTATGAACACCCTTATTCTTAAATATGTGAATGTAGGAAAAGTTGGTTGGATTTTGTGGCAGCTTTCCCCTCCTCATTATTGTTGTTTATTTTTAGTCATAGAAAACATTACTACATTACATATGCAAAAGCAAAAGCCCTTCAAATAGGGATGAAAATAGGTCTGATCAGGCTTTGACGAGTCTAAATCTAATCTGCATCAATATCATTAAGTTTAAATTTAACTTGTTATATATTAAAAATAATTTATTAAGGTCTGAGTCTGACCTGCATAAAAGTCTAACCTAACCTGAAAGTCTATATACAACATCTGATTAAATCAAAACAAATAATTAAAAATAAAAAATCAACATAATAAACATGTTTCTTGTATAAATTATAAATTATCAAATATGATCTTGTAAGTTATAGTTTAGACAAATTCATTATTAACACTTATTGAACTTTTTTAAATCCTACATACCTTTTTAATTAAAAATATTGTTTAAAAAATTCAAATTTAACATTTTTCCCCAAGCTTCAACCCAACACACCTAAGACGGTTACTCCAAGCCTGACTCCCTCGTTTCTTCCGCCCCCTTCACTCACCTTCTTTAACACCCACTTCTTTGGTTCCTCTTCGGCTCTTCCTTGCAATTCATCACATAATAACAGCACTACAAAACATTGTTTTTGGCTCTTTTTTGTTGCAGCGAGACCAAAATGTCTTTCACTGCAACCAAGTTTGCACCTTCTCCTCTCCCTCTCAATTCCACCACGCCCAGATCCAATGACAAGCCTCTCTCTTTCTCCTTCGATCACTCCAAACCCAACCCTTCTTCCTCCTTCCTGGGATCCACTCGCAAGCTTCTTCGCTTCAATGCTCTCGCTAAACCTCATGCTCACCCTCGTGCTTCTTCTTCCCCTGTTGCTGCTGTTCTTCTCGAACGAACCTCCAATCTGGTGACCCTTTGTCCTTCTCTCTTCATTTTTTGTTTGAAAAATCTCTGCTTTTTGTGGATGCATATTGATTCTCTGAAATGGGTTTGGTTCAAAAAGTTTAATTTTTCACTCAATTCAGCTCATTGGAGGTGGACCCAATTGCGTTTTTGAGCTGCATGAATCAAGTGGCGATGCTTTTCTTTAATTTACTATTTGCTGTTTATTCTCTTTCAGATGTGTAGTTACTTAACAGTTCATTTGGGTTAAAAATTAATTTTTTCACTCAATTAAGCTCATTGGAATTGGACCCAATTGGGTTTATGAGATGCATGATTCAAATCTCAAGGCTTTTTATTAATTTATTATTTGGGTTGCTGTTTATTCTCTTTCAGATGTGTAGTTACTTGACAGTTCAATTGGGTTAAAAAATTAAATTTTTTTCACTCAATTAAGCTCATTGGAGTTGGACCCAATTGGGTTTATGAGCTGCATGATTCAAATGCCAATGTTTTTTTCTTATTGATTTATTATTTAGATTGCTGTTTGTTCTCTTTCAGATGTGTATTTACTTTACACTATGGTGATGTATATTTTATAGGACAAAACTTAGGTGTTCTGTATAAGCGTTTTTGGTACTGTTTTTCAATCAGAATTGGAGTTTCCCTTTGGTAATCTTTGTTCACCTTTAATGATTTTTTTTATTATGTGAATTAGCGATGTGAAACTCCAATTCTGATTGGAAAACAACACCAAAAGCAGTGCTATTTAGTACGAAAGAAACAACGCACGAAACACACAAACACTAATATGGATGGGCTATTTTTTTTTAAAGTAAATATTGATTAAAACTTTAAAAAATATGAAATGTTCGTGCATGTTTCACGAAAACTTTTTCGCACAAAACAGCAATTTCTTTTAAGTTTTGTCCTATTTTATATGGGTGTAGTTTTGTGTGTTCTTTGCCCAATTGGCTTCAGAAGTTCAGATTATGGAAAATAGTTGGTGCTGTGCTACAGTACTGATTTGGAATTTTTTGTTCGGGAGTAAGTTTTTTGAGATTATTGTTTTTGTCTGGTGAGTACAGCTTGTTACAAAAGAGGAAGGGTTGGAGCTCTATGAAGATATGATATTAGGGAGGTTCTTTGAGGACAAATGTGCTGAGATGTATTATAGGGGCAAAATGTTTGGTTTTGTTCACTTGTACAATGGCCAAGAGGCTGTGTCAACTGGGTTCATCAAGCTTCTGAAGAAGGAAGATTCTGTGGTGAGCACCTACAGAGATCATGTTCATGCATTGAGTAAGGGGGTCCCGTCTCGGGAAGTGATGAGTGAACTGTTTGGGAAGGCGACAGGGTGCTGCCGAGGTCAAGGTGGTTCAATGCATATGTTCTCGAAAGAGCACAACTTGCTTGGTGGGTTTGCCTTCATTGGTGAAGGAATTCCTGTGGCCACCGGGGCTGCATTCTCTAGCAAGTACAGAAGAGAGGTTTTGAAGCAGGCAGATTGTGATCATGTGACGTTGGCATTTTTTGGAGATGGGACTTGTAATAATGGGCAGTTCTATGAATGCCTGAACATGGCAGCTCTGTGGAAATTGCCGATTGTGTTTGTGGTGGAGAATAATTTGTGGGCTATTGGGATGTCGCATCTCAGAGCAACTTCAGATCCTCAGATATGGAAGAAAGGGCCAGCATTTGGAATGCCAGGGGTTCATGTAGATGGGATGGATGTTTTGAAGGTCAGAGAGGTGGCAAAGGAGGCAGTAGGAAGGGCTAGAAGAGGTGAGGGACCAACTCTCGTGGAATGTGAGACCTATAGATTTAGAGGGCATTCATTGGCTGATCCCGATGAGCTTCGTGAACCTGGTGAGCATCTATTTAGAAAATATCTTCTCTCCCTGTGTTCTTAATTTTGAAGTACATGTGCTGATGTTCCTTTGGCCTAATCCATTTACTATGGCGTATAGTTTACTTAATTTAGTCTTAGATTAGCAATATTAAATGATGGAGTTGAACTTGCGGTTGCATTCTAAACCTTTTAACAATGTAAAAGTATTATGCTTAATTGGTGAAGAGTTCAATTGCCTAAACAAACAATTTCTTGAACTATAGTTATTATCTTCAAATTTGGAATAGTTTTTCAAAAATTGTTAAGGCTTGACTACAATATATTTTGATTCTTTAGCTATACATAACTTCATTGAAAAAAAGTTTTAAATGCCAATGGTAAGTGGAGTTGAAACGAAGGTTACTGCTGTCATTAACCTGGCTCTTGATTTAAAGGAGAAGATTTATGTAAATGGTCTTGATTCAATTCCTATAAGCATTTATATGCTCTACCCCAAGCTATGTAAATTAAAATTTGATTGGTTTGCCATTTACCCAAAAAATGGATAACCCAACTACTAATCATAAATCTCTTTCTGCTTTGGCAGCTGAGAAGGAACACTATGCTGGTAGGGACCCCATCACTGCATTGAAGAAATACCTTTTTGAGAACAATTTAGCCAATGAGCAAGAATTGAAGGCCATAGAGAAGAAAATTGACGAGATTCTCGAGGACGCTGTTGAGTTTGCAGACAACAGCCCTCTTCCACCCCGCAGTCAGCTTCTGGAGAATGTCTTTGCTGATCCAAAAGGCTTTGGAATCGGACCAGATGGAAGGTATAGATGTGAGGATCCAAAATTCACCGAAGGCACAGCTCATGTCTAATCTTTTCTTGCTTGGAAGTTGGAACTTTCATTTTTGTACGAGTGTTCTTTTTCATATGGCTTATTTAGTGATCAAATGTTACACAATGTCTAATATAAACAGGATTTGTTCTTTAGGTTGGTAATTTGGTTTTACGTGTCTTATATCTATCATTGTTTGTGAAACTAGTGGCAAGAATGACAATCTCCAGAATTAGATTGTAGCCTCTACCAACGGTGTATAATAAAATTTTAGTTGTTCCTCTTTACTCGTCTTGGTCTATCTACATTCTACACGCTACACTGCAAGTTAAAATGTTGTGGGTGTTTTTGAAAAATAAGAATTTTTATATAAATTAATGAAAACCAAACATGTACTAAGTAGAAAGTTGCACTGTTCAGTGTTGTCTGCTTTTGGTCTTTTGCCAAAACACGACAATGACAGCTGGGATTTTTTCAATTTTTTTATTTTGCGATAATTAAAGTTACTTTTGGGACGGCATCTAGGGTGGACAAGGACTCCAAGTGATTTATGGTTTATGGTGGACCACTTTTGTCCACCCTTAGATTCATTTGATCCACACAATAATATGATAGACCTTCTGTACCAAATATTTTTATTTTCTTTCTTAATTTTTTTTCTCTTCTTTTTCCTTCAACCCCTGCGCGCCTGAGAACTCCATCGACAACGTGTCTGTCTGGCTACTCCACATCGCTGACCACTCTAACGCCGTCTTCCTTGCCTACGGAAACAACCTACTATCATAGTTGGAAAAAAAATAAATTATACTACCAAAATAACATCCAATAACAAGAAAAAGTTGAAAAAAAAATTGAAACCACTGAACCAGACGTGGTGAATCGTGTGTGTTGTTGAAGGGAATGAACCAGATCTGATGTGTCCTTCCTGAAGCTACATTCGTAGATCGTCAAATAATAACCTAACCAGATAACGATAACTGAACTGGCGAAGAACCTGTTTCATCCCATCATTGTAGGTTCGCCAGCTCCAGCAATGGTTCTAGCGCGCTCGCAATTAGGATTTAAGGTGAGTTACGTGTACGGAATGACAGAGACACTGGTGGTGGTGGTGTCGTGTGTGTGAAAGAAGGAGCGGAACAGGTTTTCGTCAACAACGACGTTGAGTGAATGAGAATAAGGAGTGGAGAAGAAGAAAAAAATCGTTGGCACCACCGTCGGAAATCACCTCGGGCAACGGCACATGGTGAAGAAGAAACGCCGACAAGGAATGAGCAAGGGCTGGTGTTGACTGTTCATGATAAGAAAATGATCTATTGATTAATCTAAAGACTATATAAAGTGGTCCACCATAAATCACTTGGAGTCCTTGTCCACCCTAGATGTTGATTACTTTTGGGATAGTACTCAACGATGTTAGTTTTTTCTTTTTTTTACTGATGTCAACAATGTTAGTTAAATAAACTTTTTTTTGGCATCAATTCTCATCAACTGTTATGAGATTGTATTTGAATAATTGAAGCATAAACCTTGATTGTGTTTGACTTTTCAGTTAGAAAAACCAAACACATTATCAATAATCCAACGAAAAAAATACATCATTAATAATGGTGTTAAAAATGTGTTAATATCACTACAAATATGCGATTAAAGGTCTAATTGATTATCACCCAAAATAATTTTTTTAAAATTTCATTAGAGGGGGGAAAAATTCATAGATTGTATTGTCCTACGGTAAAATAGATAAATTGGTTTAGTGATTTGTTAGGACGACTTAAAAATTTGGTGAAGGAAAAAAGTTTGTTAAAAACTAATCAAATAAGTTAAAACTAGTGACAAATTCGTTTTCTCATTTTCCTATTTTTTATTTATTGAAGAGTAATTCTAAATAAATAAAAAGTTTTTTTTACCGCATAATTAAGATTTACGTATATAATATTGCTATCCATACCTTTATTGATTATTATCTTAAAAATAAAAGTTAAATTTTAAAATTTAGCTTACTTTAATTTTTTAAAATACATGTAACGTTTAAAATATTTAATTGTTACTAGTTTAATCGTAAATAAATTACATTTCATAAACTTTCATATCAAATTAAACTAATATTTATTTATTTTTTTCCATTCAACCATACATATAACAGAGTACTTATAATTTCCTGTATAAAAAAAGATTACTTATAATTTATCACCAAAAATATTTTTGTTAATTAAAATAATTTTCCAAATTATTTTTTAATTTGCATTTTCCATATTTTACAAATACTGATATAGTAGTAATAATAAATGGGGAGATAGTGAACTACTTACGTTATGGGTGGCTTAAACTTATCCGCCACTTGTCTAGTTCTCTAATTCTCATCCTTTCCTTTTTTTCGGGTTGATATAAAAGAAAAAGAAAAAGAAAAGTAAAGAAAGAAGGAAAATGCCACCTAACAGTAACACTCTCCGTCACACTCGTAGCTTCGTTGTTACACCCTCATCTTCTTACTCTTCCGTGCACACCCTGAAACTGCACAAACCTCAAGTGAAACGATTCATTTTGCCGTTCGCATATCCAAGGCGTTCGCGCACGTTTCTAGAACCTTCTACTTCTTCTTCTTCTTTCTCTCCTGGGAGGAAAACTAAGGAGGTGGTTGAAGAATATGTTTACCCTCCCGAAAACGATGACGTTTTGGGGGACGAAGAAGAACGAGAGAAGAGGCTTGGAAAAGCGTGTGAAGTGTACGTGTGCAACCTGCCCCGAAGCTGTGACGCAGCATACTTACTTGATATGTTCAGGCCTTATGGAACCATTCTATCTGTCGAGGTCACCTTCTTTTCTAATTTCAATTTCTTTTGTGTTTATATATATATATATATATATATATATTAATATACGTTAGCTCGCCCAGTTTAGCAAAAAAAAAAAAAAAAGTCTTATATTTTTGTTTTTAATTCTAAAAATGTTACTTTTATTTCTGTTTTTTAACTATAAATTTTCGTTTTTTAAATTTCTTTTTACAACATTTTCAAAACATCAACTAAGGTGGTGTTTTTCATTCAATATGAATAAAAATAATTTTTTTTCTTTTCATTGTTGATAATGCAAGCTTCACACTTTCGCAGCTTCTTCCATTTGGTTATTTATTTGTTTTTTCTTTTGCTTTCTCTTATTTATTCAATTATATTAGTGGGTTTCCATCTGCACAGAGGCGTAGACTCAAGTGTCCTAGCCCTTTGCTTTTTAATAGTGTCGAATAACGTGGTGTGATTCATGTAGCCGATCTGATATAGTGGGATAAGACTTTGTTGTTGTATTAAGCACCTAATTAGTAGTGTCTGGCAAGTGTAAATGTGTCCAACGTTGGGAAGAAATGTCAGTGCTCATATCATAGGTTGCAAGATTTTCATTATCAAATTTTGCTAGTCCAATTTGAATATTGTGTGATAAAGCAAAGTTTCTAATCATTATAATCTGAATTCTGAAACATCATCTGGTCTTGTCTTTATCGTGATGTACTTGCTTTACTTCAGGTTTGCCGGAATGCTGAGGATAATGAAAGTAAGGGGTGTGGCTATGTGACACTGGGATCCATATACTCAGCAAGAAATGCAGTTGCTGCATTGGATGGATCCGTTAGTAGTGTGAAACTGTCTCTCCCTTGCTTGTATTAGATTCATCATGCCCTAGTTGTTTGATTCAACTTTTTTCTGTTTTTGGCTGAAGGATGTTGGTGGGCGCGAATTGCGGGTTAGATTTTCAATTGAGATGAATTCTAAAAGGAGGAGTTTTAACAAAATGAACTCTTCAACCAAGAGAATTTCATACTATGAATCTCCTCATAAACTGTATGATGGCAATCTTGCAAAGACTGTTAGACCCGAACAGTTGAGAGATCTCTTTTGCAGATTTGGAAATATAGTTGGTGCAAGAGTGTTGCATGATTTTAAACAAGGAAACAGCCGAGTCTATGCCTTTCTCTCCTTTCAATCAGAGGCAGAACGCGATGCAGCATTGTCTCTCAATGGAACAGTAAAATCTGCTTCTAATCACTTTATGAATTTTGTTTCATTTGTTACTGTTATTTTTTAATTAGTTTGGTCTTTCTTGCAGGAATTTTATGGTCGTACACTAATCGTTAAAGAGGGTGTAGAGAGGAGTGAGGCCTGAGCCACAACTGGAACTTTAGTGTTTGCATAATAATGGCAGCAATTTTGGTTTTTCACATGAATGAAGACTTGTAGTGTGTATAGCTGAGGCATATTTGTGAGGCTTTCTGAACTAGAAAACGTTAGCTCAAAGAAGAAGTGAGCCTGACACTGCGACAGTTCAGTAAAAATATGGATTCATTCTATTTTACTTCTCTTGTATTTCAAGATGCAATGAGTGATATCAAAGTATTGTAGTTGAGGCAATTTGAGTTTTGAATTTAACCATGGGATGAATACTACTACCATTGCTACAACTGTTGCAGAGAATTGTGAAAACGAGAAAGTGAATAACCTTATGCTGCTATTTTACACTGTGTAACAGATGCCTTATATAGGTCACAATGGCATGTGTGATTGTGTTTAGAAATGCGTTTGCAAGACAGTTTTATCACGTCCAATGGCTAAAAAACACAGAAGCTAGAATACTGCCTGTTTGGATTGGTGTCTGTAGCATCCAACGCACATAAAATGCTGCTGTGTTTTTATGAAAAAAATGGATGTAGATTTACATTAAAATGTGGATTCTCAATTCGGATCAAAACACACTATTAGTAGTGTCAGTAAAGACATGAAAAATCACATCAAATATATTTCTAGAAGTAGTCCAAACATTCTGTGAATAGCCCTGTAATAGTAGTTTGAGTTGGCTATAACAGCAGCTTTGTTTTCTAGACCATTGAAGACGTTTTTCCTTTATACTTTCTAAGTTTACAGAGCTGATGACAGCAACATACGATACTGATAAACAGAGTGAACTAGGTTCTATAAGGAAGACATTATCACAATTCACAAGCACAGGGATATTATTTAAACAGAATAGTCTTCCAGTGGCAAAAACAAGAATCAGAATACCCTAGTGAGATATTGACCTTATTAGTTATTAGAGTCCATTTGTTTCAACATATATTTTTTTTCATGAAAAAGATCATTTTTATTTTAAAAAAGTAATTTTATAAGTTTAGTGTTTTTCTATATTTTTGAGTAACTTTTGAAAAAAAATATTGAAACTATTTTTTAAAAAATAAAGAGTATTTTTATAATTTTAACCAAACACAAAATAACTTCTGAAAGATATGCAATATCTATTTTTTTTTTGCATAATTTGAAAATCAATTTTAAAAAATAAATAAATAAGGGGTCCTTAATGATTTGTTTGAGAGAAAATACTTATTAAAGGTATTATCACAATCTTACTGCTAATTATATATATAAAACCATCAAACTAAGCTTATTTATGTATTTTTGTTTTTATCTTTCCTTTTAACACTACACTCTATTGTATTTAAATTGATGATTGATGATGCAGCCCTTTTTTCATGCAACTTAAATAAGCCAAGACTGTATAGTAACACGATATTGAAGTTAGAGACAGTAACTCAATTTTGGCAGAACATGTCAATTCTCAAATTCAATTATGCATATAAGTTTTTGACATAATTTTGACTAATACTAATAAAAAAGAACAGAAAAACTAGTAAATGGACTTAAATTTGCCTTTCTTCTTTCGTATAATTGATTGGTAGTTTTATTTGGAAGAAATTTTAAAGAAAAATAAAATAAAAATAAAAACCGGCAGGTCATGTTATTTATGTACACACAGAAATGTTGCATGAACAACAATTAATGCATGCTACATTTTTTGTTTGGATTCATTTTTTTTAAGAGATCTTGGATTCATTAATGCGTGCTACATTGCACACTACTATTGTATGATGATATAATTTAAATACATATCATTCCACGGTATATCATTTTACTATAAAATTACTTTAAAAGTTTTTTTTTCATCATAATCCTTTCTTTTTTTGAAATTTAATATTCTAATTGTTTTTTATGAAATAGTAATAGTTTTAATTGTAACTAACTTAAAGTTTTAGATTTTAAAAAATGAATGATGAAAATGAAAAATCATATTAAGAAAGTTTAAATCATTTCTCATTCAATGTGCAAATGAAGAAAGGAAGGGGAAAAAATGAATTAAATTTGGGATGCTCACGTGTGAGCCTGTACACCACGAGATGAAAGTATGGTAAAATAAAAACCGATATTAGATATTACCGTGCAGAGAAAATATCGGTCCGGAGAGAAGACGTGGGTTCGACACGTGTCCGTCTGGTGGACCCCATACTGGGCAGAAGATAACCTCAGACGCTTATATATTAAAATAACAGATGGCTGAAATGGTGCCACGTCAGCATGGTAGTAGCAATCTACCTTTTGATGATCCAGTAAGAGAGATTGAGACTTTGGTGGGAAGATATTTTCTCTCTAATATATATATATATTGAGGTTGATGATGAAGTCAATTTCATTCACCCTGTTTTCTTCTTCGTTTGGTTCGTTGTGACCGATTAGGGTTATTATTCTTTGTGGTTGTGGAACGAAGCATGCTGTTGTTGTTCGAGAATGGATGAGTTGAACTGCACGATGACGACGACGGAGAATAGCAATGCGGAGGTGGTTCGATGGGAGAGGTTTCTGCCGCGGATGGTGCTCAGAGTGCTGCTTGTAGAAGCTGATCATTCCACGCGCCAAATCATCGCCTCGCTTCTTCGCAAATGCAGTTACACGGGTTTTTCTTCTTCTTCCTCTTCTTTTTAATTCTCGAGATTTTTTTTTTATGAATTCGCTGTTTATGTCGTTTTTCCTGTAGCGTTGTATTACTTAATTAGATGTCGTTTACTTCCGAAAATTTAACTTGTGTTCTGCCGTTTTGATTATGGTCTCTGGAATTACTTTACGTGTATAATTGCGGTAACAATTAGCATCATCCAAAGGATGCTTCTGTTTAGTTTTCAACGTGTTGGATTTTGTCATCTATCACCAAAAAGATCCTCTCCAGTTTTGACTAAACTGGATGAAATTTCAGCCATCCTTTATTTTGAATATTTAATAATTTTAATTATAAATGTATGAATGGTTGGGATCGATTAAACTGGAGAGGATCTGAGCGAAGGTTACCACTGCCAAAAAAAAAAAAAAGAGTCAGGAAATTATTTATGTTATTTTTTAAAATAAAAAAATTGTCACTAAATATTTGTGTCTGTGGAAAAAAAAAAAAAAAACACTTTTTACCACCAAATTTGATCACTAATGCATTACTTTCTTTTGTAGTGTACGTAGTTAAATGTGTTGCTGATTTTTTTTTCCTTCTTTTCTCAGAAATTAGCATGCTTTTGCAGTTTTTATGACTTATAATGAACCAAAAAACGTTATGATGAATGCTGTCTTCTATTTTGTCTTCATATTGAGGATCTCTGTTTTCTTTCATCTATATGTTTATTCGTCGCTATTTTCACATTGTTTTGTTTTAAACAAAAAGGCAATGAACCTGAATACCTGAACAGTAGTTTTAGTTTTTTTAATAAGATAAAATTAAATTTGGTAACTTGTTCCAAAAATCCCAATTGTTTTAATTTTTCCTCTTTCCTTTTAAATGATGGATTTATGTGCATCGTATTTTGGAGAGATACCAAGAGATGAGAAGAAAAGTTTTCTAATGTTAGTGATATAACATGTAGTAATTTGGTATCATAGATTGGAATACCATACAAAGATTTTTAATTTTTTTGGATCTGATAATGCAAAACATTATGGATGATCCAATTTCGGATTGACATTATTGTTTTCATGGTTTATTACTTAATGGTACTCTCTGTACTCAAATGTAGTTATTGCGGTTCCGGATGGATTAAAGGCATGGGAAACATTGAAGAAGAAGGCACCTGAGCTAGATCTCGTATTAACAGAAGTGGAGCTACCAGCAATATCTGGATTTTCTCTTCTTTCTTTAATCATGGAGCATGGCATTTGTAAAAACATTCCTGTCATAAGTATGTTGACTTGTTATTATGTATTTGTATACTTAATCTCGATGTTAGATCGAAATGGTTAATGTGCTCATTTTATTCTCATGGGTGTGCAGTGATGTCTTCTCATGATTCGGTTAACATGGCGTTGAAATGCATGTTAAAGGGGGCAGTTGATTTTCTTATAAAACCCATTCGCAAGAACGAGCTTAGGAACTTGTGGCAACATGTATGGAGAAGGCACACTGTATGTCATATTCCCCTGTCATTTTTGAAGAGATAATTTTTGTATTTTTTCCTTCTTTTATCTTGGCTTGCTATTTTAGCATATATTTACTTATTCCTTTTTTCTTTCCTCTATGCTGTATATTATTTATTCAGATTAGCACTCCTACTCAAAATACAACATTTTCACCGAAAAAACTTAAAACTGCCTCAGAAGACAATTCTGCAAGCAATAAATCTAGTGGTTTTGTGGCTTCCTCAAAGAGAAACAATGAATGCTGCGAGAGATTAAGTGAGGCTCAAGTAAGTTTTACTGCCTCAATTTTTCCAAATTTGTCTTGTGACATGATTCTTAGATTTGTCAATTTTCTTAGATTTCTGTGTGTTGAGTGTGAAGTGATTGACTTTTAGTTTTGTCAATTTTATTTCTGAAATTCTATTGACAGTTTTCACTCGCTTCTTGGCTTGAGTAGCATAGAAAGACATGCAACCTGAAATCTATTGCACAATGCATTTTCAAAGCCAATTAGCTTCTAGAAATATTCTTTCTAGATTAGTTTTGCTTCATGAAATTTCACATAGAAACTACAAGTTTGCAAACTCTTGTGCAGAGCACTTGTACATCACCAATTATGGAAGTTGGGAGTAAATACATGGAAAATATGCAGGATGTGCCCCAGGATGTACATTGCCAAGTTATGCAAACTCATGTGCAGAGCACTTGTACATCCCCAATTTTTGAAGCCGAGAGTACATATGTGGAAAATATGCAGGATGTGCCCCAGCTGAAAAGTTCTAAACTGAACAAAATTGATATGGTGAAGCATGAAAAGTGTGCCAAATTTGAAAGGGAATCAGCTAAGCATAATGATGAAACAGAGGGTAGGCGAATTTTATTTTACACTTTGATTAGAATTGGTTTTAATCTTGTTTTAGTGTACTGACTGTTTTGTCGTCTATTAAAAACATTTAATGCAGATAAATCAATTACAATTGTAGCAGAGGCTGCAAGGTGTGACAAAACTTTTGAATTAACAGATTTAAGGCTAGAACAAGACTGTGGTGTTGCTGAACCTGAAACTGAAAACGAGGATGAAATCTTAAAATCTGAGTTAGGCAGAGACAATTCTCATGTTAGTACAATGCATGGATGCAGTGCTGAGAAGGTGAAACCTTCTAAAGGAACTATTGACTTGATTGCCACATTTGGAAATCTTCCAGAGCACCGTAGCGAAAACTGTAGTCTCAATGGTGGTAATACAACCAAGTTTGATTGTGAAACGCAATTGGAACTTTCCTTAAGAAGTGATTTTCCTGGCAGCTCAGGTAAACAAGCAAGTGAAGCAACTGAGGAATCTCAAAGATTGAACCATTCAAATACTTATGCAAGGTGTGACAAAACTTTTGAATTGACAGATTTAAGGCTAGAACAAGACTGTGGTGTTGCTGAACCTGAAACTGAAAACGAGGATGAAATCTTAAAATCTGAGTTAGGCAGAGACGATTCTCATGTTAGTACAATGCATGGATGCAGTGCTGAGCAGGTGAAACCTTCTAAAGGAGCTATTGACTTGATTGCCACATTTGGAAATCTTCCAAAGCACCCTAATGAAAACTGTAGTCTCAATGGTGGTAATACAACCAAGTTTGATTGTGAAACGCAATTGGAACTTTCCTTAAAAAGTGATTTTCCTGGCAGCCCAGGTAAACAAGCAAGCGAAGCAACTGAGGAATCTCAAAGATTGAACCATTCAAATACTTCTGCCTTTTCTTGGTGAGTTCAGTATTTTCTTGACTTCTTTAGTTCTTAAAATGATATCTACTAAAACCATCTACCAAAACCAGATGCCATACCATATTTCTTCTGACCATCAAAGAAACAAATTTTTGTCAGTAGAGGAAGTTCTTCATGGAATTTAGTTAGTTGAATTTTAACCTGTGCTTTTCATGTCTTTCGTCAGTCTTGTTTATGTTGCTCTATATGAAGGATTAGTATTGATGAAAGCTGAATAAATGGTGTGATTTGTACCGAAACATATTTTTCAGAGCCTATAATCTATGGAAGGATCCAATAATCCTAACGGTGATAAATATAGTTATGCTTCTAAAATCTAAAAGATTGAAGACCACAGATACGTGGGTGTTTGTGGGTGTTTTTGTGCACAGTTATCAATAATAAGAGGAATTATTCAAAGCGACTTTGTTAATAACCATTTGGGATTGTTTCCTTTAAGTTTATGTATCAAATCTTCTCTTATGTAAAACTATACACTCGTTTGGCCCTTTTTTTAATTAAACATTAAATTTCTGCACTCTTATGGTTCCCCCTCCCCCTACCACCCAAAAATAAAGGCCATGTTTAAGCTTTCATCACTGTCCAGTATTTCATTCTAAAGTATTTATTTCCTATTGACCCATTCAAAAAATCAACATGCATTGTGATTACACAGATTTTCTGACAATGGGTGACAATTTCTATATGCAGGTACAGTAATAGTAAATTGTTGCATCCTCTTTTTTCAACACCATCGATTACATCTCCTAAAGTAAACAGCCTCAATTGGGATTCTCATGAATGCCTTAAATTATCTGGAACTTGTCAGTATGATGGCTCAAATCAGAACCTAGAGAATATGATCAGTACAGTCATTGGTCATTATGGACAAGTTACACCAAAATTATCAAACAGTCAATGTGGACTCTTACCTGTTTCAGGAGTTATCTCCAATCTTAAGTCTGAGGGACATGGTGACGTTTTTACTTCTGTGTTCTATGCACAATCTGGCATTCACCCCATGTCGAGTCCGAAATCATTCTTCCAGAATGAGAGTTCTCCCTTTCCCACAAGTATCTCCTCCCAGTCCAATCCTGAAAGTCGCAACTCAGATCAACCTCATGACTGTTCCAATGATGCTACTTGTCTTAATCAAAATGTAAAGGATAATACTGATTCAGATCACGCAAGGCATGATTCTCCTGCTACTGATCAGAGTACTGGTAATAGTTTATGCCATGATGCTGCAAATCATATTAATAGTAGTGCACATGGAAGCATGGACAGTGGAAATGATGGAAATGCTACTTCAGCTATAGTATCCCAGAACACCCCAGATGGTTTCAGTGATAGTGGTTGTCATAATTATGATGGATTTAGAGTGACAGATTCTCATCGCTCCAGTCAAAGAGAAGCAGCACTAGTGAAGTTTCGACTGAAGCGGAAAGAGAGATGCTTCGAGAAAAAGGTATTATAACCAGCACTTAGTAAAAGGCTACTTTAAGATTATTTATGGTGAATTTATATCTATGATTGCAGATGGCTTGGAAACTCCTATAGCATGTTTCACGAAAGATCTTATTAACAAGTACTCTAATTTCTTGTATAGGTTCGATATCAAAGCCGGAAAAGATTGGCAGAGCAGCGGCCTCGGGTGAAGGGGCAGTTTGTACGACAACATGATCATCCAGTCGCTGAGGCTGGCGGTGATTCATGAACTTCGTTCTTTTTAGGTTTCCTGTAGTATTAAATTACAGCTGACTGTAACACTGATTGTGTCAACAAGGATTAGCTGTAGGGTGGTATCTGTGTGTTGTTGGAATCTGTTTATCCATTAGGCAAATTTAGAGTAGGCCAGTTGGGAGATAGCTAAAGGGTAGTGCTAAACATTCTTAGGTCTTTTCTTCTGGATTTACATTTGGACTGCCACTTACAACTTTAGGATTGTAATTATTTAGTGGGATTGGTTTGGGTTTTACCTGTGTATATGTTTTCTTGGTTGAATACTAATATGGATCTGTAATTCATAGGTTTTAGGTTTCAGTTTGAAAAAAAAATCTCCTAGAGAACCTCTGGTTTTGCAACTAGTGATCTTTCTTTGCATTCGGCATTTAAGCATAGTTTTAAAACTCTCACCACGAATTTGCCCGATCTATTTCAGTTCACAATTGTCATCAATACTAATTTGCTGTTTCCTCGATACATAGCAATTAGTGTCAGAAAGTAAGATTGCATACCTCTAAGAAGCTAACGGCCCCTGAAGTCTCCATGTTATTTGGAAGGTGGTGTAGTATCTTAAATAAAAGTATGCCTTTAACACTCTTATAGTTCCGCTAGCATGTTCATGTTCTACTGTTTTCTTCTCGCCTCACTTTCAAGCTATATTTCTTGGTCTCTAATGAAGAGATTGGGATGCAGTTTTAACTGAAATGCTGAAAGTTAATGGTCATAATGATAGAAAGCACACATTCATATTGAAGAGTGGTCCTTGATGAAATCAGCGCATGAACTTCCACAGGAAAAGAATCAATAATGTGCACTGGTGGGACACACCATGTCTAGGTTGATGTAGGACTTGAAGATGCATGATCCAAACTCCGAAAAGGATTGAATTAACAAGTGTAGGATTGAAGTGAAGACACGTTAGCAGTAATCAACACATCTGCTTTGCATTGCGAGCAGAAACTTGATCATTTTAATTTTATCCATACGTCCATGAAAGGTCTTAAATCGAGCCACATCACCTTCGGCTATTTCTGATTGTTCATCTTTGGCATCTTCTCTCTTGGGGCTCATTCTATGCTGTCACTATCTTCACTTTGGACATTATTTGCTTATTTTTGTGAATAAAATAAAGACATAATCAGCACTCACCACAACTGTTTCACATTATAAGGTTCTTTGAAGAATAGAGAAGGAAAGAAAAAAAGCATTTCTAATTTCCCAATCAAGAATCTACATGAACAAGCAGTGAACTTTTGGCCTGGCTCCACGAGTTTTATCAGGTTTGATTTGATTGTCGGAGGGAGAAAGGCTTAGCCGTGAAGATGTTAAATGGGGCATGATTTAACAGATATTTTTTAAGACACATTACTTGAGATGAACTTTCACGCCTAAATTATCCGGGAAAACCTAGTAAAACAAATATGACTTTGATTGTACTTCTCAATGAAATGAATGGTAATTTTTTGGGATAAATAACATGATTATCTTTGTGTTTTTTTTTTTATAGGAATATTGTTAGAGGATGAACCTTAAAAGAGTAATAAAGTTGTATCTTATTTCTTGTTAGTCATAAATTCAAATCCAATATTTCAAATATTTTATTTTCTTGTAAAAACAGATAGATTTAAAATATTTATTGATGACCAACAACTAATTGAATACTTGAAAATTGATAGACATTTATTCAAGTGAAAATAAAACTAATTCTATCATCAAATTTTTAAGAACTTTTTCACAATTTTTTTAGCTATTTAGAAAAGCAGTGAAAATAAATTTTATAATGTTATTTTAAATATATTATTATTATAACTTTTTAAACCGTACTTTTATTTTTATTTTTTTTAAAGCACAAATTTAGTGGCCCTAATAAGGCATGTGATACCCTTAAAAAACCCGTTAACGCTCCAATTACATAGTGGATGTAATGTCCACAAGAAATTGAAATAAATTACTTTCGTGGCATGTCTTATTCCTTTCAATTAAAAAAATATCTTTTAAAGAGTAAAATTTTGCAACTTTTTCATAGGACTTATATATTAATTGAGAGACAACCAAACGGACGTACAAAGGATCAAGACAAATAATTTGTCTCCGTTCTTGCCGTTCCAATAAACAATGACACGTCGATCTTTAAAAAGATTCTCTTTCAAATAACAACATTTGGCTTCTTCTTTTTTTAATGTTAAGGAGTTAAGATTAGCGGTGTTCATCGACCGATCTAAATTGATGCAAATCACGGTTACTGAACCGAAAAATTGAAAATCGAAATAACCAAAAATCGAAAAATCGAAAATAGAAAATTTTCACTAGATTGGATCGGTTTTCGGATTGGCTGGTGAAAAACTGATCCAATTATAAACCATACCTTACCCTTTATCTACTTGGATCTATTTTCAATCATAGCCCCAAAATCAAAAATCCAATACATTACTCCTTATTTTGTCCAATGAACATGTTTGTCCAATGAAAATTAGAAAATGATATTTGTTTTTGTCTAATGAATGTGTTTGTTTATGCTAGATACTTCTTATTTTAATAAAAATAAGTCTCATAAGTTTTATTTTTAAACTTTTTAAAAAAACGAAAGCCAATCAAATCCAAACCGAAAAAAATTGGATTGGATTGGATTGAATTTAAAAAATATTTCAAACTGAATGGATGATCAAATGACCAAACTGAAAGAATTGGATCGGATGATTTTTTGCTTCAAAACCAATCCAATCCAGACCGCGAATACCCCTACCTAAGATGTTATGTTTTAATTGAAAAGGCACAGAAGGAAGCATAAAAAGGGGAATGGTGAATGAGTTTTTGGACACTCAAACACTTTATTGATACTTTTATTTTTATTTATTTCTCTTTTTATTATATTATATCATTAAAATTAAATATTATTTATATCTTTTACATCTTCATATGTTTCCGTGTCTACACTCCTTGAATGTTCAAGGATTTTTTCTTCAAGTTATTTATCTCATTTCCTTTCCTTTTTGTTTCTCTAAATTAGTAAAATGTCATATCGTTGAAAATTCTCTTTCTTTATGAAACAATTTTAAGGAGTATTGTGTCTGAGTTTGGCAAAATTACTAAGGAGGATAAAACTCTTAAGATGTAATTAATATTACCACATATTCACGATAGACCAACCATATTAAAAATTAACATTTATCAATAAAAAATAATCAATTAATTATTGGTAAATTAGAATAATTTTATATCGGATTAATGTCTATGCTTAGTAGTCTCTAGCATTACAGACACTCTTAAGTGTATATATAGATTTTTTTTTATCAATTATATAATGTTAGCTCAACTTATTCATTTTCATCGAAGGGAATTCTTCACACTTAGCACAACTTTAACAATCTTTCTTGAAGTATGAAAACCTTTCATCATCGCACGTTTGCTCCCCTGAAATGTAAGTCTTTTTTTTCTTCTACAAGTATTCCATAGTAACACTACTTAATTACATTATTTTTAGTTGCCCGCAACTAGCTAGACAGTATAATTTCCCTATAAAGAAAACTTCAAAGTATACTAATTAACTTCCACACCGCTGACGTACATTTGACCCTTCCAATGGGGAACAAGCGAATTTATTGTGTCTAATGCATTGAAATCATTTGTACCTTTTCTTGTCCTTTCAAGTTTCAACACGTCATGCATTGAAAAGCTTCTTCCTTTTAAAGGTAACATTTTACTCCTTTCATCCCAAAATAAATATAAATTTGAAAAAAAAATTCAAAATAAGTATCACATTTAACTTTTTAATGAAATATTAATTATTTTTCACTAAAAATTCTGAGACATTTTCAATTAGTATAATTTAAGCAATCAATTTTAAGTTGTTTGTCTTATATTAATTGGTCCATATAATATCACTTAATCAATTCATGTATATTTTGTTTCAATAATATAATTTTAAGCAATTGTTGAATTATTCCTTTTAAATGATAAAACAATATTTTTTTACTCATAAACAACTTAAACTTAATTTTAAGCAATCCAACATGATGACATGTAGATCATTTCCATGATAAAAAATTAAACAAAGGTATTTAAAAATAAACAACTCATTAAACAATGAGCTTTAAGATGTTCTAATAAGTATTAAATTTTTTAATATAATATTAATATTAAAATTAATTTTATAAAATTATTATTTTCTTTCATCTATTTTTTTAAAAAACCAGCCTAAGAAGACATTAATTTTAGTACAAAGGGAGCTTTAGAGATGCTCTAATAAGTATATTTATTTTTATTAGTTTTCTTTGTTGAGGTGTCTTTAATTTCGGGTCACAGGATTCAGGAGGGAACGAACTGATGAGCACGTAAAGAAGTGAATGCAACATGCAACCGAATGCAGAAAAGTGATGCATGCAAATCCTCCTTACGTCATCCATCCACATTTAAGTTGCTAGCTGCTGCTTATGTTTTTGCTGTTCCATTCATTATTAATGGAACCTCATTACTTCACACAACGTGTACGAACTGTTTTATATACCCATCTTTATATATATATATATATATATATATATATATATATATATGTATGTATCATGTATGTGTGTGTGTGTGTGTGTGTGTTTAGAAAAGAGATTCTCGCACTCTCTTGTCCATGTAGTAACATTTTACAAAGTTGTAAATGATTCGCATTGCTAATTTACGGGTTTCTTTGTTCACATCACGTTAGTAAAAGCAAATAAAGAAAAGAAGCTTGGATAAAGACAAAGCAAGGTATAAAACAGGGAAAAAAGTAAAACACATAGCATCATGTACATTAGTGAGGTGATCATTGATCAATCATCAGCCATTGATCAAATAAAACTAAAAGAAAAACTCTTTGCTTATACTTTGATTCCAAGTTTCCCAGTTTATTCCATCCCATATAGATTTCCTTTAACTTTTTTCTCTTCTTCACTATATCCACAACCCCCACCATTTGGAGCTGTCACTACAGAGCCATATTCATAAACCACGCACACACACACAAGACAACTTCTTTAACTAGAGATCAACGAGTCCTCCCATGGCAGAAATGCAGATACAACATCAAGAAGACCATAACTATAACCCTAATCACATCCCTCGCCCTAACCCTAACCCTAACCCTACCCAACACCCTCAATACCGTTTCCCTGGCAAAGTTCCCCACCACCAACACCAACACCAAGTCCACAACATGGACAAAGCCACACCTTCTCGCTTCAAACCTAATGCCCCCAAACGTCAACACTGCATTTGCATCACCGTTTTCCTCCTCTTACTCGGCATCATACTCCTCGTTCTCTGGCTGGCCTACCACCCTACCAAGCCGCGCTTCACGGTGGCCAGTGCCGCCGTCTACGGCCTCAACGCCACTTCGCCGCCACTCATGTCGATCGCCATGCAGTTCAACGTGGTCATAAGAAACCCTAACAGGCGCGTCTCCATTTCCTTTGACAGGCTCTCCGCCTACGTGTCCTACCGCAACCAGCCCGTGACGCCGCACGTCATGCTTCCGCCGCTCTTCATAGAGAAGAACAGCGCCGTGTCTGTGTCCCCGGAGATCGGAGGCGTGCCGGTGCCGGTGTCGGAGGACTTGACCAATGGACTGGCCATGGACGAGAATTATGGGGTGGTGGGCGTGAAACTTGTGTTGTCCGGAAGGTTGAGGTGGAGAGCTGGTGACATAAACTCTGCACATTATGGTTTGTATGTGAAGTGTGATGTTTTGATGGGTTTGAGGAAAGGTTTTGTGGGTCAGGTTCCTCTTCTTGGAGCTCCAGTTTGTGATGTCAATACATGAACCACTATATATCCATATCCTCACGTCTTACAATTTCACCATCCCGATACAAAAACATTAAACATGAAACTATTATATGCTTTCATCTGATTAATAAAGTACAATCTGTGCATGCAAGGATGTATCTTAGTGATCTTAATTATTCCTACTACATTTTAATATTTTTTGTCAAAAATTAAACCAGATATTACATATAGAAAGTTGGATTTTGTATTTTGGGGACTTGGATTTTGTGTTTTGAGTGATGTGTAATATGTAAAAGAAAAAGTAGAGATTTGATTATTTGAAGTATTTTTAGTCACAAGTCACAATATTGTATGTCATGTTATGGATATAGAAAAATTAAACAAGAATATTTATGAATGTACTGTGCATGCAACATGGTTATTTGGATTTCGGATTCACGTGCAATATGATTTTGCAACTTAATTATGAGTTTGGGGCACAGGGGAATCAAAGTTTAGACACGAGGGAGTTCATTCGGCAAAGAAAGCACAAGCTAGTAGCTGGTTGTCTTGTCTCTATCTCACATAAAGTGCTTTTCTTTTGTAAAGCCAGAGGAACAAACTACTACTTTTTTTTTCTTTATTGGGTTTTTTTTTTATTTATCATTTGAAGGTAAAATTTAAAAAAATTCCTGATTGGGATAAGTCGTGAAATCTTATCACGTGGTACAATTTCTTTCTTAAAAAATGGTCGCTAATTTCGGTTGTTAATTTAGTCGTTAAAACTTTTTACGACAGAATATTGTGATCACAAACATAAAAAATGAAAAATCACAATATTTTGTCGCAAAAAATGTTAGCGATCAAAATTAGCGACCAATTTTTTTAAAAAAAATTAAAGTAGTGCCACATGGCACGACTTACCCCAATCAGAATTTTTTTTAATTTTGTTCCCAAATGATAAATAATAAAAAAAAACCCTAAAGGGAAAAAAACCACAAACTACTTATCAATTAGATGCTCTTGTCTTTACTTGTTGAAAAGGAAAGAGATTAAAATTGAACTTGTTGAAAAAATAAGTAAAAATTATAAGAAAGCCGGGTATTGGAAGTAGGGGTGCAAAAACTGAACATGCAGGCTTAGACTGAATATGACCTTTATCATAATTATTAAACTTTAATTTAACATATTTACTTGCTATAAGTTATTATTTAGGTCTTGATCTGATGTGTTTATAAGACTAATATGACCTGAAAATCTATTTATAGTAAATAACTAATTTTTATAAAAGACTCATAAACAGACCAATATAACCAATATCAATACAACTGATATAAAAATATTTACTTATAAAACTTTTGTTAATTAAACTAATAAAAAATTTAGAAAAGGTATAATTGTAGTATTTTAAACAATTAAATGAATTTATTTAACATTAATAAATAAGGGACACAAGTAAACTTTAAATTATAATTAAGGAACCAATAATATAATTAAGTCTTTCTAATGGAGGGATACATTTGATGTAATACGTCCAAAACTTGAAGAGAAATTTATATAATTTACTCTAAATGAAATTCGCTATACGATGACACCAAAAATTTCCTAAAGCTGATAAGTCAGATATTTTAACAATTTTTAATACTAGTGAAAAAATAACAAGAGGAGATTCATATCTAATTATGATAAAGTCATAGTGCAGTTGGGCTTTTAATTTTTCCTTGTCTTCCTCTATAGCATGCATGTCATCAATGGTTATGAACTTATCCTATAGAACTCACGTAGACGTATACATTAATGTTAAAAGGTTCAGGTATAAAGTATTGAATATCGTATTCAAATATACTTCGCCAGCAAATGTTATTAGCAAAAGGACAAATCAAGCAACAAATCAGCGCTGGGCAAACAAAGGCGTATTAATTCAATGTGTTGTTTATTAAATATAAAAAGTAACAAAGAGATCAAGATTATCTAAAAAAAACGAATATATATATATAAAAAATTTCGCTGGCAACTAACAACCTTGTTTTAAACTAAAACTAGTACAGTAATTATATAGACACACTAATAAGTCATAAAATTAAATGTGTAATTATATATTTAATTGTACTTTTTTAAAACTAAGTAAATAAAAATCAAAACTAATAAACGTTGTCTATTTTAAAAAAATAAGAAAATAGATGTCTAAAAAATATTTAATGTTAACTAAAAGTATTTTAATTTATGATATTATTAATAAAATAATTTAAATTAATTAATTTTGGTTTTTCTATAACAAAGAATTAAATTATTATTTTATAATGTATTAATTGGATGTTATTATTTTGATAAACATGAAATATTTAATATTAAAAATGTTAAAGAATAAAATAAAATAAAGAATAAGAAAATTACAAAA
>PYAF01001524.1:1479108-1498243 GCA_007407185.1 Glycine tomentella
AAAAGTATTTTAATTTATGATATTATTAATAAAATAATTTAAATTAATTAATTTTGGTTTTTCTATAACAAAGAATTAAATTATTATTTTATAATGTATTAATTGGATGTTATTATTTTGATAAACATGAAATATTTAATATTAAAAATGTTAAAGAATAAAATAAAATAAAGAATAAGAAAATTACAAAAAAGGAATAATATAAAATAAATTGTTATCAATATTTTTTATTATTTTTTTGATGATGAGCAAAGCTGAAGTGATATCTCATTAGAAAAATATTTGAACACACATAACTCTTAAAAAGGTAGCTAAGATAACATTTTATTTAGACTTGAAAGATATTAAAAAGACGGCAAGATGTAGCATAGTTTATTAATGACAAAATGAATGTGTAGCAAAAATAAGAGAAAGAAAGAAGTGAAGTTCAATAATGATTTTTTCTTCTTGTGATAACATATCTTTCTTGAATTCAGACCTTAAACAATTATGTTTCTAGACAACTGTCATGTAAATAAGAGAGGAATTATTATATCACCATTGGTTTTGAGTCTTCTCGGAAGAAAAGATGAATATAATATTGGAATTTTGTACTTTTGTAACTGGCTAGTACAATATCGTGCGTACACAGATAATACTGTTGCCTGTGCGTTAAAGAGATAACTGTGAGAGGGGTGAAAGAAATGATATAATGAGTATTAAGAATTAAAAGCAAAGATTGAAAATTTAAGATTTAAAAGGAAAGATTGGAGTGCACTTATCAAAAAGGGAGTGCAATTAGTAGGTTTTAATTGAAAATATTGGAGGGCACCTATTTAAAAGGGGATGCGATTAGTAGGTATTAATTTTTAATGAGAGAGTGACCGTGGCAGACCACTTCCTTCTTTTATTTATATAGATATAGATAGAAAATTCCGTATAGAGAGCGAGTGAAGAAAGGATTCAGAGAAGGAAGGAGGTGACTGGTGAGAAAGATCTAAACCGTCAGGCCCATTGGAGTAACATTCTACGATTCTTTCTTTCCCCTTTTTCCTTATCTCCTTTCTCTTATTCCCTCTTTTTTTGTTTTTTTATCTTTTATTCTTCACAGAATCGCGTTTCGATTCTCACCACGGAAGAAGCGCAGCAGCGCAACCTCGAAAAAACCAAGTGAGTCATACTAGCATTTTTCGCGGCAAGCTAACCAACACGTTTTTGTCGTTTCACCGTTTTTTTTTTTTTTAATGCTTATGATTTTGTGGCTGTGTTGCATGCGTGTTGTTGATTGCTGAATCGTTTCTTTCTAGGGTGGCTCTCAGTGCGGTGAAATTATCGTTTCTTGATAAATCTTTTGGTATTAGTATTTTTTTAATCTTGTTTAGGTGAACCCTCGTTGTTGTTTTGTTGTTTGGTAGGTTCCTAGAAGGTTCTGTTCTGTGTTAGAACATGATGTGAGTGAGTGCAGGAGATTCAGTCGCCTATCAATTAAATGCTTCATTTTTTTATTTTTTTTTGCATCATATATGTTTATAAGAGAAGTTCAGTGCTTCCATATTTATATAGCTATATTCAGCTTCTTGCGGCTGAGTTCCCTGTTCTTGTGTTGATTAATGATATCCTCCACTTAACAGTCTTGCTCTCTGCTGACTTGATTATTTTGCAATTTTTATTTTTGTACTTCGAGGATTCTAGGAAGTCAAGTTGTTAGGTTTCTTGCTTCTTCTTCTTCTTTAAATTGTTAATATTGTTTACATTGTGCAAGGAGGTCTCGGAGTTCCACTGTTTGCTCTGCTGTGCTTGGTGTTTATCTTACATGTTAATTTGGATTTTGCAGTATAGTCTTGATTAATTGATTCTGTTGCTTATTGCTTGGGGCTACTTTGTGAGTTTGTTCCATATTTTTTTTGTGAATAATGCTTTGAAAAGGAACTGATGTTTGTGACTGATGCCTGCACTTGTGAACCTTGGTTAGGGCTTGCCAATTATTAAAATATCACTGAATATTTGCCTGAAGTAAAGCTCATCTCATTTGAAGTTTTTATTCTTTCTGAGTTTCTTCATTTTGGAAAACAACAGTATAGTTTTGCTCTTTACTTGCAAGTTAACAAGTTGTTTGCATTTGATTATTTGTTTTGTAAATGAATTCATCAGACCTTGGTTTCAAATCCGTTTTACTTGTTAGTTCATTTAAATTTAGTCATTCATGGTGAGATTATCATGTTTCAGTTATGGAATTATAAAGAAACTCTCTCTATATATAATGTATTAGTTGTGTAAATTCATTTGTTAATCATATTATTGTAATTATTGTCAGGCATCAGCAACCCAGTGATTGGTTGATTTACTAATGCATATCAATGCGTTATATTCATATTTTATAATCAACGGATTGCTACATCATAAAGTTGTTCACTTTTAGAAGTATGTTCTGATCAATTCCTAATGTATCTTTCTTTAGTTGGAATTTCATTATACTCATTTTCTCACCTCAAGTTTAGGACTTTCTTTATTCTTAAGCTTCATCATCTGAGAAAATCAGAATTTCCAATCTTCTCCACTGTTCATCTGAATGATGGTTCTCTGCTGTCTCTGTTGTTTTTTCTCGAAGCATCCCCTTCGTTCAATCCTTCTTTACCTCCTCCCAACTGATTTTAGGCAGATCTGAAACCTGACTGTTGCAGCATAACAGCAACCCAGTATCTCATGTTGAACTTCCTCTATCTTCCTGGCCTGTAGCTCCTAGGCCTCCCACTCTCTTCCTTTGCCTCCATTCTCCATTTCTAACATTTTCTCGGTAGCTTCTATATGCAATTCCATTCTTGTGTTTGGCATCCAAACCCCCATTTAAAGAATGGAGTTTTAGCGTGGGATTTATAAGGTCTGGGCCTCTCTAACTACAACAACTAACTTTTTGTGGTGTAGTTCTCCTGAGGTTCTTATCAATTTACTTTGAACTGTGGTTTTGATGTTTAGGCCCTATTGCCTGTAGTTGAGCACAGAGACACAAGTATCTTTCGAATGCAAAAAAAAATATATCTTTTTTTTTTTTCTTTTCTTGTCATAGTCCAAAGGAATATTCATATATGTAGATTTCAAAGTCGTCCTTCAGTTTCTTATTGTTGCTTTTATCTGTCTTGTCAATAATGTTTTCCGCCTTTCCCTTCCGAGTAGCGATTTGAAATATATATTGTTTTCAATATTTCTAAATCCTCATATGTATGCTTCCTAACAATCCTTCTAATTAAGATGATATCATATGCTTTTATGTTTCCAAAATATTAAATATATTCATTTTTTCATTTAATACTTTATTTATAAAGAAGTATTAGGTGGGTTTGTAGAAGGATGTGCTGTATAGCGTTACTCAATTGTTTAAGCACTATCACTTGAGGTCTACTTACTTTGCTACTGCTTTCAATTATCATCTTTTGGTATAGTAGTAGTTGTGCTACGATTTTTTTCTATCGGTCAGTCCAATGGTTTTATTTGACTTTGATTTTCAGATGAGGTTACTCAAATTGTTGCCTATAAATTAAAGACTAAGCTTAGACACATAGATATGGGCTATTGATTTAAAGAACCATGTTAGCCAAATATTAAAGAATGTCGTTGAGAACTCCACTTGATTTATAACACCGTTGCAACTAATATAGGTCTTAGATGTACAATTGGATAATGGTCTATACATCTGCTCATAATGGTACCATCAAACCTTACTTTTTGGCCAGATTTCTTTTAATTACTTATTCTACTTCTGGAGCAATGTCCTGTGGGATCAAATTGCCCCAGATATGCTGTAAAAGGTTATTGATGGCTGATATAGTATTTTCTTGTTTCTGTTTAATGCTAGGAAGAGTTTAAGGTTTTTATCCAACTCAAGAAATGTTACATTTTTTTATATATTGTAGATGGAAGCACAAAGCTCTCAGCATACACAAGTTATTGAGATCAGTGGTGATTTTCCTGGTGGTGGAAGGAAGATTTGTGCGGAAGCACCATGTGGGTTTGCAGATGCTGGATCCATCTCTAAGGACTCTGAAGAAAGAGCAACTTCTATGCGAAAGCTTTTAATGGCAGTGGTCCTTTGTGTTATTTTCATGACCGTTGAAGTGGTTGGTGGCATCAAAGCTAACAGTCTTGCTATATTGACTGATGCAGCACATTTGCTTTCAGATGTTGCAGCCTTTGCCATCTCCTTATTTTCATTATGGGCTGCTGGATGGGAAGCTACACCTCGCCAGTCATATGGATTTTTCCGAATAGAGATTCTTGGTGCTTTGGTTTCTATCCAAATGATATGGTTGCTTGCTGGGATTCTGGTATATGAAGCCATTGATAGAATCATTACTGGTCCTAAAAGTGTGGATGGTTTTTTAATGTTTTTAGTTGCTTCATTTGGTCTTGTGGTTAATATCATCATGGCTTTGTTATTGGGTCATGATCATGGCCACGGACATGATGGTCATGGTCATGGTCATGGACATGGACATGATGGTCATGGCCACAGTCATGGATTTACAGTGTCTACCCATTGTGATGCAAAGCATACAAAAGATGAGCACCATCACACACATGATGATCATGCACACCATCATGATGAAAACCTTTCAAAAGATGCTCACCATCATACTGAGGAAGATGACTTGCTCCATCATGCTCACAAAGAGGTTACTGAACCTCTTCTAGGTGGAACTAAGAAGAAGCAATGGAACATAAATGTGCAGGGGGCTTATCTCCATGTTCTTGGGGACTCTATCCAAAGTATTGGGGTAATGATTGGGGGAGCAGTCATATGGTATAACCCTCGTTGGCAAATAGTTGATTTAATCTGCACTCTTATCTTTTCAATAATTGTTCTGGGGACAACCATCAACATGCTGCGAAACATTTTGGAAGTCCTGATGGAGAGCACACCTCGTGAGATAGATGCTACTAAGCTTGAAAGGGGGCTGTTGGATATGGAAGATGTAGTGGCCGTTCATGAACTGCATATATGGGCCATTACAGTGGGAAAGGTTTTGCTAGCTTGTCATGTTAAAATCAGACGTGAAGCAGATGCAGACGTGGTGCTGGACAAGGTTATAGACTATATCAAAAGGGTTTATAACATCAGCCATGTCACTATACAGATAGAGCGCTAGAATTTTTCTTCTTTTATTGACTATTTCCTGTTAGTAAAGATTAGAGGGAAAGGATTTAATTGGACTTGAGGAATTGTGCTGGAACTCAAATTTCTCGATGTTCTTATACTCTTCTATCCAGAAGTTCAAGATTGCAGATATGAGCATTGAATATTTGCATGCCAAATTTTTATATCTGATATCATCGTCAAATTAATAATACTTCACTGCTACTCAGCTTTTTTTTTTTTTTCCTTTCAGATTTGTAGGAATTTTATTAAGTCGTTAAAACTTCTTTTGGTACAATCTAATACAGGTTTGCCTTGGGCACCTAAATGCATCAATGGTGTTAATACAAAAGGGTCCCTTCCGAACCAGATGAACAACTGTATTGTGTTTTGGAGTGTATTACCGACAAGTTTTGTGCTTCACAAGCACAAGATTGTAAAGGTTCTCAGCTTTTTACTGTACTGTCAATTAAATTTGTTGATGCTATAACTATTGGTGATCGAAACTTTTTTAACACGTTACCAAAGACAAAATGTAAAAAGATATTATTTTGTATTGATCATAGGTTCTAATCCAACAAACACACTATTTAGATGAATCACCAAGTTATATAATCTGCCCCCATTCTCTACCTTCCGTGGTGTCCTTGGTGAACAACCATTCTGTAGTCAACGTTGGACAGGGTAAGAGTTAAAATAGTTTTCAGACACTGAATGAGTAGTACTAACTTGAGTCGAATTGTAAGTTTTGCACGGTTCTAGAGTTGGAGAATACTTACAAATTTGATTGCTATTGAAAGGGTGTAATTACTAAGCTAGATATTGTACTTATAAAAGATGCCGTGAGCGATTTTGGTATTTCCCACTTTTTTTTCTTTGCCAAATGTACGAGTAATTCTAAGAGTAGTCACATGTGCGAGACATCAGTCCTTATCGGTTCAGACAAAGGAAAACATCCCCAAACTGTTCCTGCCCTAATAAGAGCAAAAGCATCTACAGTAAACCCTCAAATAATAATTTAGTGTGTATTTGAAGGAGTGTTTGTAAAATTAATTTTAAAGAAGTTATTATTATATGAATATCTTTTATTCAATTCAAAACTTATATATTGTTGTTTTAACTCAAAATTAAATTTAGACTCAGGAATGATTTGTCAATGTAATTAAACATGTAAACATTTACTTAAAACTACATAAAGTAGTATTTTAATATGATTTTGGATGATTCAATATGAATCCAAACTAGTATTTACTTCTCTCATACTATATTTTTGTATGCTTTTAAAAGAACGCTTTATTTTTTGTACAAAAAGAAAGTTTTCTATACTCATTTCAATTGTATTTTTAATTACAATTTTCTCAAATTCAGTTACAAAAAGAAAGTTTAATTCTCATGTAATATCTCATCTTAGGATTTCATTAAAAAGTCAAAGATTCTAATTATGATGATCCTCAGGCATATTTTTTGTTTCCTTTTATCAAAGTAACCAACACACACCCGAATTATAAAGATTCTATACAGACAACTAATTAGAATCCATAGAAAAAATCAACTAATTAGAATGGTTTTTAAAATAATTATTATAAAATGAATAAACATACAAAACATGTTAATTTTAATCAACTAACATTTTAAAAAATGAAAATGAATAGGGTTAGTTTAGTCCTAAACAAGTGAATTTTGATCTTAGTTCCTATAAAAATAATTTTTTTCATCTCTCAAAATTTGAAATCATTATTTTTTTATTTGTTTAAAATGAACAAAATTTGGTTCCATAAATTTTTTTTCTTTACTTTCGATCCCTCCAAAATTTAAAATTACTATTTTTTTAGTCCCTAACATTCATTTTAAGACAGATAACTAATATTTATTTAGGATTTATAAAAAAATTTAGAGGTCATTTTTTTGTGAAATTTTTTTAGAGGTCTTGTATGTTGACATGATATTACAAATATTAGTGGCTTTTTTTTATTAAAACACAAGTAGTTAACGTGTGTCGCATATTAATAAATAAAAACTGTTTCAAATGTTTTTAGAGATGAAAACTAAATAAGTTTCTTTTTTCCCTAAAAAAAGAAATTTCTTTTTAAAAAAAAAACTAAAATCGAACCTTATTCATTTACTTAGACTAAACACATTGTGTATATATATTGTTCCAATCTCAAATCCGTTACATCATTTAGAGTCATCGCATTTAAGGTAATATCTATCCACTTTAATATTAGTTTGAGTTTCATGGTTTTGTACTTAAAAGACATCTTAAAGAATTAAGAAAAAAATTATTTTGTTATAATTCCTAAGCAATTAATGAGAGACTAAAATAACTTATTTATAGACTGTCAAATATTTTCTTTAGTGTGTAATATATAGTCACACTGAAATTATAATATATGAGCTCGTGTGACAATGTTGAATTTGTAAAATCTGGACAAAATATGTATCCTGATAATGCCTATGACTAGGAAGCTATTACCGATAGAAAGGAAATACAAGAAACTGAAAATCGCCTTATACGACAGAAACAGATTACTACCTTGTAGAACAGTGGACCGCTAGTGGCTTGGCTTGAGTAAGAAACGTGACATACATTTGGATTTCCATGCACATGCTTTGTCTTTATTTGATCTCTCTACGCAAATTGAGACTCTAAACATGTGGGTCAAATTGATGTGAAATTGTTTTAAAATTCGAATTTTAAATATACTGTTTTGTAAAATATTTAAAAGAAATTTTTTATCATTTATAATAATTATATTTAATTTGAATAGTATTGTCTCTAGTGAAAAGATCTAAATTAATTTGAGCCTCTAACTGAGTTGGAGATTTTGGGAAGGATCTTGATATTGCATTCACAGTCACAAGACACCAAGATAATGTGCGTATCCTTTGAGGCCTACTATTGGTGTGTGCCATTTCCCACACTTCACATATACCAGGTTATCCAAAATCTACTGTGCTAGCTAAATCAGCTACCCTCCACACTTTTTCTATCTTATCAAGAGTGTAAAGTTTCAAGTTGGACTTGGGGAAACTTAACCACGTTGTGATTATAAGTGCAGGATTTGCATCATATATAAATGATAAGGTAGTCCTACATGTTTCCCAATACCAATTATTAGTGATTAATTGGTTGGCGTAGATAAAACAAAATCAAACAATCTATTTTGTAAATTGAAGAAAATTGGCATTTGGATAACTTAACTATCACCAAAACAACTCCTAATTGAATCTTCTTATACTAAAGTAAATTTAAACTGAGTACTGGTTAATTAGCATGTGTTTATTTTTCCGTTAAAATAGAACTTGATGTTCATTTTTTAAGAAATAAGTAATTGTTACTTTTCTATTCACATGTTTTAAGAATTTAAGAAAACGAAAAATTAAATACATTCTTAGAAGTCTTGGCACAGTGGGATTCCACTAAAACAAGTTTACAAAACTACATCCAGACATAATGAATGCTAAACTAAAAAGCCTGGCTGCTGGCATGGGCCCCAGTCCAAAATTTGACAACAATTAATTTGGACTAAAAAAACACAGCTGCAGGGCCTGACATGTAAATGAGACAACAAGGACGGTAGGCGCGTTTGTGATTTGTGAAAAAGTGATTTTTAACCAACTCTCTTATTCTATATTTTAGACGCAGCCAAATACAAAAATGCTCAATAAAAATGAAGATGATGAGAGTTTTTTCAGATTTCAGGGCAAAAATTGCCCCGGGCCAGGCCCCATGGCTCTGTGTTACAAAGTTTCACTTGCCTTAATTTTCTAGGTAATTTTTTTTATTAATAAATATTAATTATTAATTTTATTAAAATATTAGTGAAAGGAATTTAAATTTATCATCTTTTTCTCTTTTCTTCTTTCGTCAATCATCATATTAACTTTTTAACTATATCGTTTTGAGGTACATCTTAAATAAAGTATTTTGTCAGACAATTATATTAAAAGGTTTTAAGATAAATTTAATATTGTATTAGGGTCAATATAGTATGTCTCTATGTATTATCTATTTCAACAAACATTTGGAAGAATAATCTTGGACAGTTTCACATTGTCTCGATTTATATAGTGCAACTTATATACATCTTAGATGATTTTATTTATTTCAATTGACTTTAAAATAAATTTAATAATATATATATATATATATATATATAGTTTTGGGATGAATGGTCATGCCTAACCTATAAGATAAACAAAGTTAGCCATGAATTCAAATGTAAGAAACTTAGATAATAAGATCAGATAACAAAGAAAAGATAAAGCGAGAAGAAGGATATATGTGTTTCAGTTATCAACTCATGTCTATTAACACAAACACCACTTTTATTGATAAATTAAACTTTTGGTGATTCATTTGATGGACTCCTTAATTTTTAGGCAAAAATAATGTTTTCTCATTTTTTAAAATAAACTGATATAAATGAAAAAAATAAAATAAAATAAAAAAATTTCACGTAATAACTTTATAATTATTAGATAAATATATAGATCAGAATTACAAATATAAAATTATAATTTTCTAAGTTACATCACACGGATAAAAAGACTTATTTAATTTTCTTGACTAAAAAAAGTAATGTCTATAAACAACTCAAGTTATCTGGAATTGAAATCAAAATTTAAATTAAAATAGAGTATACAAATATAAAATTTCTATTAAAATTTAAAACTTTTCATCCATTTCTCTTCTTCTTTTCTCTCATCCCAACGTGCCCTAAATAATAATCGAAATAAAGAACGATAAAGAAACTCGCGTAAACTTGGTTAATTACCAACATAATAATATTTTTAACTTTTAACCAGAAGGTTACTACTATAAATCAATTTCGTTCGAGTAACAGAAATTGTCATGTGCATCAAAATCAAATGAGTCTGTATTGTGTACAATGACATAAATATTTCTAATAAATATAGAAGTGTGTAAAAATAAGGATAAATTAGTATTTTAAATAACACAAATTTTTAACTAATCTTTATCTAAATTGAGAGGATAGAAAGTAACGAGTCCCACATATTTTTTTTTCTTCAAATTCTTTTCCTTCCTGTCAGTGTAACAAAACATGGGAATATTTCTTTGCATCCAAAAACACGATAAGTAGAAATGACAAAATGAGTGGATTAGATTAATTTATTGGACTAAATTTAAAAAATGAATTAGATTGGGTCAAGTTAACCCTTATTTTATGAGTCTATTTTTTTGAAGTACAATTAGACCTTATGATAATCAAGTCAATCCAAAAGGATTGGATTCTATTTAAACTAACATTTTTATAGTCTAACATGGTCCAACTTAATTGATCTAGTTCATTTTGTTAACTCCAATTATAAAATTCTCTTTGAAATCAACATGTTATTATCATTCTATATAGATTCTTTATATTTTATCACTTTTTTATAATTATGT
Organism: Glycine tomentella; assembly: GCA_007407185.1. Classification (NCBI taxonomy): domain Eukaryota; kingdom Viridiplantae; phylum Streptophyta; class Magnoliopsida; order Fabales; family Fabaceae; genus Glycine; species Glycine tomentella. The sequence goes on from PYAF01001524.1 coordinate 1,489,626, forward strand.
TGTTATACAAATTATTGATTCACTTTTTTAATAATTATTTTTTATTAAAAATTTAAGTATCACCTTTAATGATTTTTTTATTAATTATATTTTTCATCTATAAAAATCAAATTGAAAATCTTTAAAAAAAATCTAATTCTAATTTCAATTAGACCAAGGTAATATTAATATGCTCTGCCGCTTTTAATAACTTGGTAACAATATTAACATACTCCTTTCGTCCTGTAATAGTTGTCGTAAAAAAAGATTTTTTTTTAAATAATTATCAGTTTAACATTTTAATATAATATTAATTTTTTCTCTTATATACTTTATAAGTGTCATTTAATTTTTAATTAAAGATTAATAATCAAGTTAATTTTATAAAATTATTATTTTATTTATTAATTTTATTAAGGAATCTAGAACTACAATTATCATGGAAGAGAATAAGTATTATTTATTTAAAGAGTAACTTTAATATAACAATATTATACTATAAATATTACGTATGTAATGTTATTTTGTTCTTATGTGTAACTAATATTAGCCTGAATAGGAAATTGGACATGATCATCATCACACACAATCCACAGAAGCACTTTCCAGAGCTGCTTCTTTTCCATTTTTCTTTTAATTATCAAATAAAATCTTTCGTGGCTTTACCGTACTTTCTCTTTCTCTCTCTCTTCACTCTAGTGTGAGAGAGAGAGATATAGAAAGATGGGAGAGAGTACCACAACTGTCTGTCCCCGCTGCTGGACAAAACTGCCACCGCCAATAATGCTTGGGACTTTGTAAACCAGACAACTAAGTTTAACTCCCTCACTCACATTATCTCTCAACTCTTCCTTCACACTACTGTTTCAAATGCATCAATCTCTCTAACATATCTCTTGTAACCCCAGTTGAGAACTTTCCACCTTTCATTTCTTACCTCTCTACTCTCTCTTTGGATATATCATATATCATATATCATATCATCTTCCCCTATTACTACTACTGTTGTGTGACCTGAGACTTGTTCCAAGCACTGCATTTATTATTATTCTTCTGTATAAGTATACTATATAATAAAGAGGGTATCAAAGCCATATCAGAAAACACAAAGGAATAATAATATATTGCGGGGGGTGTTGTGTTTGTTACTCATATGGGGTCTCCTTCTGCTTCTCCATAGGGGATTACATTTATTACCACTCTTTTGTTAGCTATCACCACCATACGGAATGTTGGTCATCCTCATACACGCCCTAAGGTAGCAGCACTAGCACCGGCATTTAATTAACACGACTTCTACTTTGATCACTGCTCATCAGTTTTCATCATGGAGAGGCTCCAAGGACCCCTCAATTCCTTTGTATGTAGAGTTACTTTCTATTATACTGTTATTAACTAATGCTACTTTCTTTTCTTTTTCTTTCTTCTTCCTTTTTCTTTTCCTTTTCCTCCAACCCCATTTCTATAACCAAGAAAACGTACTGTATTTACTCCTCAAAACTCTTGCATTAAATGCATTGTGCTCTACTACTTTCCTGATAAATACATGTATCTGCCCCCCCTTGTTGACATTCCACTTTCATTCCTCTTTTATTGCTCACTTTTCCTGCATAGACTTACCCCTTTTTTCTCCATTCTGACCCAACCTCAACCCCGTTAATGGAACCATATATTCCTTCCTTCTTTTGAATTAAAGTTGGGGGTGTGAAAGTGAAGTACAACCAATATACCTCATTCTCTCGTCTCATTCTCTTGCCATTATTTCTCATTCCTTGTACTCAATTCTTTTTAATTTCTTTTCAGTTCTTTGGAGACCCTTTGGGAGTGAATTGTTTGGACCAAGTTCTGGTGGATGAAGAAAGCCTGAGACTAGAAGAGGAAGAACAGCTTCTGATATCAAGCTTAGAGGACAACATGCCATTCCTTCAGATGCTTCAGAGTGTGGAATCCCCACAGTTTTTCCCTTTGAAAGAGCCAAACTTTCAAACACTTCTGAGGCTGCAGCACAAGAAGCAGCCATGGGAGGGAATAGCCTATTTTCCAAGAATGGAAGCACAACAAGTGCAAGCAGCATTGGAGCTAGAGAGTTGTGTGACACATGACATGTCGGAGATGCAGTGCTCACCAGTGAAGTCAGAAAGCAATGAGCTCCAACACCCACTTTCAGTTTCATGTTTTGAGAAGAAAGTGAACTATGAGTGCAACCAGGAACCACAGAAAGTTTCACAAACATGCCCCAAATCTCAGCCAACAACAACAAGGGAAAGGAGAAAGAGAAAGAGAACAAGGCCAAGCAAGAACAAGGAAGATGTGGAGAACCAACGCATGACTCACATTGCTGTTGAACGCAACCGGCGACGCCAAATGAATGATCACCTCAGTGTTCTTCGGTCCCTAATGCCACCTTCCTATATTCAAAGGGTATGTGCATTATATGCAATCAATCTTATATATATATAGAGTCCAATTTTCAACCCCATTTTCTCTCAAAGGGAAATTTTTAAGTACTTTTTGATGTTGTTTATCCAATTAGGAATTATAATTTTTACTTGGGTAATTTGCATAAACAGTACCAAAAATATCCAAGAAAGTGCATGTAATTGTTTTTCTCCTTCTCAAAGTCCCTTCTCTTGCTTTATACGTGCTAAAAATCCAATCTTTATCAGTGTCGGATGCTCAAAAATTAGGTTTTTGTTTTTTTTTTATCCTTTTAATTGATATTGATGTATTGAATTTGTTGTCCATGGGGTAAAGGGTGACCAAGCCTCAATAATTGGGGGAGCAATAGATTTTGTGAAGGAGTTGGAGCAGTTGCTTCAGTCCCTTGAGGCACAAAAAAGGGTGAGAAAGAATGAAGAGGGTGGTGGTGGTGGTTCTTCTTCTTCTTCCTCTTCCATTATGTTGTGTAAGCCCCCACCACCATCATCATTATTATTTTCATCACCACATGGCTATGGAATGAGGTCATCAACTAGTGATGAAGTGAACTGTGGAGATGAAGTGAAGGCAGAAAACAAGTCAGAGGCAGCAGACATAAAAGTGACATTGATTCAAACCCATGTGAACTTGAAAATTGAGTGCCAAAGGAAGCCAGGGCAATTGTTAAAGGTCATTGTTGCTTTGGAAGACCTTAGGTTAACCATTCTGCACCTCAACATCACTTCCTCAGAGACTTCTGTCCTTTACTCCCTCAATCTCAAGGTATTACTATGTCTTTTGAGTTTCCACCTCAAATTGTTTTTATTTTTTTATAAAATATATGGTCAACTCTACAAAGTGGAATCAAGTCAGTGTACTATGCTTTTCTGACTTGCAATCTAAGCAAAAACCTGCCTTCCCTATTTCCAACATTGTCTATCATTATAATTATAATTTATCATAGAGGGAAGTTCTGGAACCTTTGGTAAATTACTATTCATTTAACATTAGTATATTCTTTGTGCCGTACCACAATTCACAATTTTTTTCCTCTTTTTTATTTTTGGACTTTGGGTGGGGTGTGGTAATAATGTAGATTGAAGAAGATTGTAAGCTATGTTCAGCAAGTGACATTGCAGAAGCAGTTCATCAAATATTCAGCTTCATTAATGGTAGCTAGAGACCACTAGCTCCAACCTTAGGGAGTGGTAGCAGAAGAATAAAGGACGAATCATTGCAAGGAAGATGGGGGAAACGCTGAACACAGGGCATCCATTTCTTGTCTACATTTCAATATGAGATGTATAATGTTAGGTGGTAGCTCAGAGATAATAAGATGATGATGGTACTACTGAAGGAGGATAAGGCATGTGGTGATATATTATTTGCTCTGCTCCAATGGTTTCTCTTGTGTTATAATTAAAAATGCTACTATAGTTTTGTTGCATGATATTATGGTGAATTGCTTGTTAATTTTTTTTTTCTTTGGTGCATTGAGATTTTTGGATTGATGGATTGTGGTATGGTGGTGGGGGATAGTAGAGGGTAGGGCCCATTAGAAGAAGGAGGACCCACTTTGAAAATTTTTGAGTTCTCATCATTACGATTTACTAGGGAGGGGAATGATCTTCTCTTTTTATATTGACTTTGCGTGATGGCCGTATACTATAAAAGATGTTTCATAATGTATATGCTCACTTTCTGATGGGTTCTTCTCGGCCTCCTCAAGTTCATGGCAGCATGATCCAATTTGCCACTATCTAACAAAATAAATAAATAATCATACAAATAAAGTAGCAACGGTACTCAAGGAAATAACCATGTTGTAACAATAGAGGGTATTGTATAATTTTATTGTATGAATGTAATATTTAAAATGGTTTCAGTTTATATTTCTTAAGAAAAAAGAATTACTTTGAAAGCACATACAAAAGTGGCCATGAACTTTTATATGTTTATATATAGAAATACAGATGAAAGTAAAAATTTGTATATTTGTTCTGAGAGGAGTTGTGGAAGTTATTATAATATGAATGCTATGACGATATTCTCCTTGAAAAGACAGAATGTACACTAGGAGTTGTATTGAAATAATATCATATTTATGCTGCCTATGATTAAGACATATATAGCTGATAACGACATGTCTCTAATCTGTATATAAAGGTTTATGTACACTGATATTCTCAAAGCTTTAATTTCTCAAATTCAAACTTACTGATGATTGTCGTATTTGTAAACCCCTTCCGCTCACTCAAAAACAAAATGTTCACAAACTCTTTGTTCTAATTAATTATTGGTTAATTGACATAATAATAATAATGTGGCACAATGCATGTGCTATTTAACAGAATCACAATGCAGTTTTTTTCTTTTATAAAAACAAACTTATTGTGCTATTTAACAATTATAAGACTGTGTTTGATTTATCCTTTGAGTGGATAAATCAAACACAGCTCATAGTTTCACAACAATGGCATTACGTCTTTGTATTATCTTCCCCACTTGGAATTCAAATGAGTGAAATTGAGAATTGAAGGGCAATGAGCTATATCGGGTGAGACACAGGATGGCACACTCCTTGAAAATACTGTCAGATTTGAAAATGGTCTTGTTTTTTTTTTTTTTTTTTTTTTTTTTTTTTTTTTTTTTGCTTGCAAGCAAATGGTTCGTGCATTTTTGCTCATTAGCTAGCATCATTCCAAAGCCAAGGAGAAAAAGGGCAAAAAAAAAAAGGGGGGAGTGACATGGAGGAAAATTCCCTATGGTGAAAGGTGTTTGACGAAAAGCTGTATCAAGGCTAGCTGGGGAAGTCAACTTAATGATGAAGGGGCAGTCCCAATCCCATAGCCCCACACCTTGCCTGGGCCTGAGAGATAATCAAATTATCATTATAATATAATATATTTGTCTCTCCCAATAGTAAAGTTATATAAATATTTGTCTCTCATCAAAGTACAAGTTAAGTATAATAGTAGTATATTTGTCTCTCCTCAAAATTATTTTTTTTCTTAAAATAATTTAGATAAGTTAGATCTAGAAAATATTCGACATTTATGTTATGTTTTGAACAAAATTATCTTGAAAAAAATGTCTTCATGAAAAAAAATGTGAATATGTTATCATTAACAAAAATTTTTCAAATTTACAGTAAAATTTAATCTCGTGTTCTAATCTGAATCTTATCATTACCCACTGGATGTTGATTTAAAAATAAAATTATAGTAAAATATTTGTCTCTCCCAAAACAATGAAATTGTATAATGCATTTGTCTTTCTCACAATTATAGAGAGAGGAACAAAAGTAGCACCCATCCCCATGTGCAAATGTGTCAGAAAGACAAAATCACCCTCTCCTTTTCAGGCCCAACCCCAGCCTTAGTCCTATTCATTTTTGGTCCTCGAGTTCTGTTGCCTAGCGTGGTGTACCACTTTTCCCATTGTTGATGCATTTCTGCTTAGCTTTTTTTCTCTTCTTTTTTTCTTTTCCTTTGTGTCTCCAAGCTTCTCTCTGTCCCAATTAATTTAGCACCCTATCATGCCTTCTCAGGCCACTAACTTTCCCCACTCTCTTGATTCATCACTCATGATTACTGACTTTGCTTCAATTTTTCATAATCCAAGTACTCCTTATTTCAGATTGCATGCTAGCTAGAGTTCACAAAGTCAAGCCACGTACATACAAAGACAAATTTCTTAGCTGGTCCATTTTCAGAATCACAATTGGGATATTTTGTTACAGTTAATTAGCAATTGATTTAATTCACTGTAGATGAGAGCTCCCAAGTCACGGGTTTGATGAATAAAATTCAGGTACTTCCCAATCATTCTTTGTGCGTGATCTTGACATGAAGGAGAAAGTCAACATTGAAATTAATTTAGAATACATCTTATAATATTTTTCTTTTAATAATCTTACTTTGTATGGTAAAAATTAATTTTTTGATGTTTCTAAGACAATAAATATATTTAGTTTTTTATGGAACATAGGAATAGGAATGTAGAATGTGAGCTTTGAGATAGATTGTAAAAAGATAGTACATAGAATTCTTCAACTAAAGGATGATGTATCTAAATTTGGTGTCGTCCTTGAAGATTATAGGCATATGCTAACTTTAAATCTAAATTTTAAAATTGAATTTAATGAAAGGCAATCCCTAATAAGGGTGGCTACACATCTAAGCTTAGTGCCCTATTGTATTGACACTTCTAGCTAATACTATGGAAATATACAAGTGTTTATGTAAAAAAACTTACGTTTATTTATTTTTATTTAATTTAGTCTAAAATATTAAAAAAATTATAATGAGATTTGTAGAAAGATATAATATATATTTTTCTTGATGGAGTAGTTTCCTAATTAAATTTAAATGTCATCCAACTACATTATTGTTTGTCTAAGATAAAATTAGACTTAATTTTCTTAAATAAAGTGTTAGATTTGACTCATTTATTTTTGTAGGAAAAAAATGTAATTAAAATAAATAAATTATTAAAAGGTTTTGATGAAAAATCATTAATAAAGTTAAGAAATATTTCACATTAATACATAATGATCCAAAAAATAAGATGATGAATTCAACTAATTGACATTATTATTTTCATATTTTTTCCTCTTTTTAATTTTTTTCACGATGATATAAACTGTTTACTTTTTTTTTATAATTTTATTGTAAAGAATAATTTCTCAATTTTTTTACCATGATAAAACAAATTATTTCACAAAATATAATATCTAAGCTTTGCATGGTGGCACCATGTCCTCGGGCAACAACACCAACCTTGACATTAATTAACCCAGAAGGAAGACTTGTCAGAAGTTCTTGGACTAAGCGACTGTTTTATTGGAAAAGAATAGACATCCTTCGAACTTCCCGCTTAGTCTCGCATTTTCATTCTATCATTAGTATCATTAATGTAAACCTTATTCTAAAGATATCCAAAAAGAAGAGCACATTTTTTCATAAAGTACTAATTTTTTTAGTAAGCAGTTTGATCAATAAAAAACTAAAGTATCTTTAATTCATAGATTAGACATGGTAAGTGTATTCGTTCAAGTAGGAATTGATTCAGATTTGTTCTATGGATAAAAATAAGTTGATCGGAATCGGATTTAGGATTAAAAAAATTTCGATAGAGAAAGTTATATTTAGGAATGTGATTGGATATGTTGGTTTCTGTCCATGCCTCCACATACTACTATTTTGATATAATAAATATTTTAAATTACTATTATAATCTTATATTTTTAATAGATTAATACTTATTTTATTTTATGTATGAAAGTATTGTTTTCTTTCCAGCATATGATATTTATTTAATTTATGTTGAGCTAAAAAATAAATAAAAGCAAATGATTTTTACTTAATCTTTTTGCTAGGTATTTAGAATTTCATCCTTGGTAAATAAGGTGTCACATGATCATTATTTCTTTAAGCTATCCAAAAAATAAATGAGATTAAACAATTATTATTTGAAATTTCAATTTAGCATGCTTTAATAGATTCAGTCCAATTACAAAAAAAAATTGTATTGTTTTCTCCATTTTTATGAACAAGATAGGATCAAGGGTGGGACGGGACAAAAAAACCTTATTCCCAAATAGGGGTGGAGATAAGTCCACTTTTTGGATCCCGACAAGGATTGAGGACATAAGGAAGACTTAGGGAATTAGGGATGAGGGGGGCAGGGAGGCTAAACCAGCCCCCGCTTGGTCCCATTACCATGCCTACATAGGATTTAATAATAGACTATTAACACAACTTTGAAATTAAGAAGTAAAAAAATAAACTTTTGATTTATTTTAATAGTCATTTATTTTTAACAACATATTTAATTAAATTAACTTAGTTTAAATAAAAATTATAGTTTTTGACTTCTTTTAAAAAGTAATTATATTTTGTCAAATAATTTGTTTTCAAACAATGCTCTAGCTGATTCTTGGTTGTGGCATACCTAAACCGCATAATAAAGAAAGTGACATTTCCTTCTTTTAAATTTTTCATCAAAAAATTAAATCAATTAAAGCACTATTTTCATCAATGTTTATCCTAACCACCAGAAAAAATAAACTATTTACTAACTTATTCTTTCAAATAGTATTGCTTTTCTAAAATAGTTTATTTTCAAACATGCTCTAAATTATTTTTGGTTGTTGCATACCTAAAACTTAGAATTGAAAAAAGGTATTCTTCCCTTTTTATTTCAGTTTTTTTAACCAT
>PYAF01001524.1:1498343-1537264 GCA_007407185.1 Glycine tomentella
TAAAGCACTATTTTCATCAATGTTTATCCTAACCACCAGAAAAAATAAACTATTTACTAACTTATTCTTTCAAATAGTATTGCTTTTCTAAAATAGTTTATTTTCAAACATGCTCTAAATTATTTTTGGTTGTTGCATACCTAAAACTTAGAATTGAAAAAAGGTATTCTTCCCTTTTTATTTCAGTTTTTTTAACCATTAAATAAATCAATTGAGATGATTGGTTGTTAAAGACTAGGATAGACACATAGGAATAGCATTAGCAGTTAAATGAAGTACTATTCTTAGTATGATTTCATATAAATGAACGTGGATTTTACTGAATTATGTGGCTTGCATAACCTGGCTGGCTGAAACTCATTGTAGGTATTGGTTTACTATGATAACGTCAACACAACTATTGCTAAATGCTAACGGCTTGGACCAAAATCAGAAGCCACGGCAATGAGTTTTCCATTCGAGGGACCGCACTACGACCATTTGATCAGAACCAGAATCTGCAAATTATTGACGTACGCTACGCCACTATTCTTATTCTTATTATTATTATTATTATTTCCTTCTTAGCATAGCCCGTCCCACGGGTTACGTGACTATGCATAATGCATGCTATAAGACTACGTCCCTCACAGGTGATGGGGATGGGACAGTGCATTACATAGATGCATAAATTCCAATTCCATTTTTCTTTCTAGACAAAAAAGAAAATGATGATGATGATTTGTTTTTATCATCGTTTATAAAATTGCACTTTTAAAAGAATGATTATACACTGCACAACGTTTTCAAAATTGACAATTCTCTTTAAATATCAAATCCAAAATAACTTTGACCCATTAACAAATTATTCAGACATAGCATATGAATTAAGTAAGCAATTAAAATAAATTAAAGGTTACTATATGTACCCAAAACTATATATTAAAGGGTACCAATATCTTCCTTAACTAGACCAATGGATTGTAAACACTCGGACTTGTAATATTCACCTAATGGGCAATATGCAACTAATAATATGCCTTATTATTTAAGATCTTGTCATTTTTAATTGTAAAATGACTCATGTATAGGATTACTTTTGTTATCCACTCCACTTACACTTATTTTTTTATGTTTAATATTGAATTTTAAAGAATTGAAATAAACCTCAATGAATTTTTTTACAATTATAAAATTTAAAACATCATTAAAATTTATTTCTAACTCATTTATGATGTGAGTTTAACATAGAGATACTTGTTTTTTATTAGTTCATATTGATACTTGATCTCCTAATGAAAATACAAGGTAGCAAGCAATCACTTTAATGAAAACATCATCAATCTTGATCTCCCCGATACATGGAAAATCTTTAAAAAATGGTTTAGTCTGGGGTCTTGTTCTATTTTTTGTCTATAACCTGTCTCTGAAATTTTGACTTGTATCAAGTTGTTAGCGGGTTTGGTAGTGCGTGCCCTTATTTTTGGTAGCAATATGAATATGATAGTATATACATAGTGATAAGAGAGGACAGAAGGGTGCAGAAACAAACACAAAAGCATCTGCACCACCCATTCTTGTTGATGTGTTTTTTACAACAGAGTTACCAAAATGTTAATAAGATTAGATATTGCAAAATTGGTACTCTAATTCGGGTAAACAATGATCGTACCATATAGCACGAGCAACACCAGCCAGACCTAGCTGGTTATAATTGTGTCTCTTAGGCGCTTCAAATTCCAAAGAGAACCTTTATGATTCTGACCTTGGCCTCTTTCTTCAATCAACTTTACAGTTACAGCATCACGGTGGTGAAAAGTTAAAAATGTTTAGAGCTTCCACTTTCCACTTATTTGAAGTTAGAAATGAGCTAGGTTCTGTTCTGAGGTTTGATCAGAAGCCCACATATTATATATGTACAAAATAGTTGAATTGCGCACTAACTAGCTAATAGGGCATTTGTTTTTTGTTTTCTTTTGTCTGTGTATGTGATGTGTGTCTTTGACCATTGGTTTTGGGGGTGTTAGGACGTGTGAGTGTGGGGGAAGAGGGGTCAGAGATTCGAATCGTGAGGCATGCAGATCATTGCACAGAGAGGCAGAGATCTTCTCTCTGAGACTACTCAGACTATATGGTTTTCAGGAACCTAACCTAATTATATTTATATTAGCCTCTCCACTTAATTTGTGTGCCATTCCAAGCATCAAACAACAAACAAATTAAACCTCACCCAAGTAATTGACCCATTAACATTTTTTTATTGCTAGCCTCACTTAACATTATTTTTTTAAAGATAAATAATCATTTTTTTCATTGAATATACAAAATATTAACAAACTCATTTTAAAAATTGTAAATTTAAATTTTAGTATCCGAAAGTGAAAAATTATAATAAATTCATTTATTTATTAACTTCCTGTGTTAGTGATAATGAAATAGCCTCTAGGACATATTTAGGGACGAATTTGTTAACGCTCTATATAATAAAGGACAAAAAATATTATTTTTACCCAAAAATATATTTAATCTTCATCTTTCTCCATTTTTTAATAGTTGTAAATAATATTACAATAAACACTTACAAAATAGGAAAATAAGCATGAGTTAGAACAAATATAATAATTAACATAATATTGATTAATAAGCATAATTTGTCTATTTTTATGAAGTTTCTAATGTGATAGTATCTTATCCAAAATATGAGACTCATACAAAAATGCATAACTATTAAGTTAATTCTTAAAAAAAATGAGACCCAACTTGATTTTGTCATTATCTAATGTTATCACAATAAAAATTTTAGAGTAACCGACATATTATGCTTATTAATCAATATTATGTTTATTATTATATTTGTCCTAACTTATTTTTGTTTTTCTATTTTTCTAAATATTTATTATAAGGTTATGCTTATTAATAAATTTGTCCGTGAATATGTCATGTAGACTCTTTCATTAACATTAACGGATGAAAGTTAATGAATGAATAAATTCCTCGCACTTTTTTCACTTTCGAAGATAAATTTATTAATGTTTTACACATTAAGGAAAAAAATAATTATTTATTCAAAATTTTATAATTTTTTATATGAATCTTTCATGTGGATATGATAAGGAGCGTGAATTAATACAATAGTATACAATGAGAAATAGATAAACAAGTAATTGCTAATTATGTCACACTAATTAAAAATTTTAAACTGTTTTTTAGTGAAAAAAATTTAGACTGCAATACTGTATTTCTAATCGCAATTTTTAAGGAAAGGTGGAGAAAGATATTTTCAGCATGGATTTGAGTCCACTACCATCTTGCGGCGACGCATGCTTTGACCAAAAGTCGGCTAATCAAATTAAAGGTAAATTATGGCTAGGCTTTAGTTTGTGTGCTTTTTCGAAGAAAGTTCAAATGAAGGATTTTTTTTATTAAGAAAATGTGATATTTTAATAGCCTTTTTTTTTTATAAAAAATAACATATAAACAGCTTTCGCCTTTCCTTTAGAAATTAGAAATTTCTCTTAGAAGATTATGTTTATATCGCCTTTTTATTTTTAGAAAAGAGATATTATATATATATATATATATAATTTAAAAATCTAAATGCATCTTATATCGTGTATATGTTTCAATGTGCATCAGAATTTCAAAATTAAAGTACGTTCTTAACTTAAATTGAAAGCCATAATTGGAGTTTTACCTTTTGTTTTTGTATAAACTATTTGCATTACATACAAATCAAATCAATACTAACGTGGTTCTTAATATTTATAATCTAGGAATGAGCATAGGTCGGGTTCAGGCTTAACTCAGACAATCTGAATTAATTCGATAAGTTACAAAATAGGTTTAATTTGACATTTTTTTGTCTTTGGATTAGACGGATTACGAGTGGATTAGTTGGATCCAAACAGGTTGAGCCAAGATATTTTGGATTTAATTTTTTTCTTCTTTAAATTCTTACTTAATTTATTCATTTGGGTTGGGCTTATAGTTAAGCCAAATTTTATTATTCAAATTTTTCTTTGATGTTAAATGTCCATAAAATTTTGTATTGAGCTCTTTAATTGAAATTAAATGACTATAAGGCTAAAGCATCATCATCTAAACATAAAACAATAAATGACTTTTTTATCGGGTTGGGCCGGATACCGATGAATTAAAAAATTTGAATCTGAACCTAACCGTCAAAGACCGTTTGGGACCAAATTTAAAACCCACTTACCCCCATTACCCCGTCCAAACCCATATAATTATTTTTTTTTAGTTCATTTATATCATGTTCGGGTCAAGTCAAACCCATTTGCTCACCCCTAATATAAACCCATCTCTACAAATAGAGTTACCATACTTGAACTGTTATTTAGGTTGGCACACAGATTGAACAATCAAAAACGTGTCTAGTTAGTTCGTGCAAAATGATGAACATGAGTATTGTCCGGTATGGCGGGTTGGAATAATGTACGGAAACATATTGTGTTGATCCGTGTGAAGAAGGGTAAGCAAGCGTGACTGATGCAATGAGTCAGGACTCATGAGAGTGATGAGCTCATAATACAGTTGGTAGAGACTATAGAGGGTGGGTTTTTGTTTAGGGGAAGCAACGAATGTGATGCCATATTAGATTATATAACCAAAAATTGGTATAATTGGTTCGATATTTGAATCTCTTAATTAAGGTTTAGAGTTCAATCTTCGAGTTAAACATGAAATGACAACTGAAAGTACTATTTTATCAAAAAATGGGTCGATCCCGTGGGAGGAATTACACCTACTGATTATACCAAAAAAAATAAAATAGATTAGATAATTCTGTTTTCTGTTTTGCACACACTACCCATGCCAGCAAAAGATGCCCTGCATGGAACCACATGACATGATGATCGAGTGTTGGATTGGGATGAAGTTTAAACCAAAGACAAAAACATATTTGTACAATGGGTATTAATGAGTGAGAGGGGTGGGGGAGGGGGAAGTAGTGGTCCTATATATATATGTGTGTGTGCATCTTAGTAAAAAGAGCAATGTGACTCTCACCTTTCAACCATTTGAATTATTTACTGCCAATCTTCGTCTCTTTCACTAGGTGAAGTTGTAGTGGTCCTTGCTATATAGAGCTTTGTGAGTGCAGATTTGCTTACTAAAGAAAAAATGTTTTAGCTATTACATATTTATCCAAATGAGAGTGAAATATATATTGATGAATTGCTATGCCCTATTTTGAAGAAACAAAGAAGATAAATATTAATTAGGATAACTCTAAACATATCCACCCCATTTTTGGGGAATTTTCGGGTAGTAGATACTAGAAAGAGAGGGAGAAAGGAAAAACAAAATACAAGAGAAAATGATGGATATGATCCGAAAAAAATTGAGGTAAAGATCATGAATGGAAGAAAAAACGAACATATATTATAATAATTAATCCTATTATATATATATATATACATATATATATATATATATATATATATATTCTTTTCTTGAAATGTTATCAGCAATAATATTTTAATACTCCTTAAATAACTCCTTTTTACTTTACTCATGTACTGACTCCTTTATAAAAAAAAAAAAAAAAAAGGAAAGGCAATTTTTTATGGGTTTTTCTTTCTTCCTTTTATAATTAACCTGAAAGAGAATGCTTGTTAGAAACTTTTTTCAAATTTCGTTTCACATGTACGAAGAATTGGTAGTTGGATATCAAGGTTGAAAAACTGTTTTGGAAGTTTAAATTAAGAAACATTATATAGCAATACATTACATAACTTAAACAGTAGTTGAAGGTTTTAAGGTAGTTTATCAAATTAAATTTTAAGTGTTCATTAAAACTAATTATTGAAACAGTTACAAAATATACAATGATATAAATAACATATTTAAAAAGAATAATAAAAAATGAATAAATATTTTAAAGATAAAAAGAGAATATAAAATAGAAGTTATAAACTAGAAATTAATATTTTAAAAAATGCTAGATATTACTAAAAAATGTTATAAATTATTTTAAAAAATTATTTATCGAATAGTTAAATAAAATTTTCAGATAATAAAAAAATTAAAAATAACTAAAATAACTTATTGAATAAATCATTTACTTCAATATACATTTGTTTATTATTAACTAATTTTTATTAAAACATATAACATCATGTATGAAATTTATCAAATAGATGAGAGACATGATTTTGTAAGTCTCATTAAATTTCAATCAATAAATGCAAACTTTGTATATTTGGTGGATGTCCTTAACATTTACGGTTAACCAAATTAATTTCTGCCTCAGTCCATTAGGTGGATGTCCTTAACATTTTCATATCGCAATTTGATTTCATTACATACACGAGAAATCAAAGTAATGTTTGGTGAGTACTTATGATCTTAATTCCGTTTCGTTAATTTGAATTTAAAAATTGGATTGATATATTTTGTTGATATTTTACAGTTAATGTTTGGGTCTCGTCAACCAGTACCTTAAGATAAGGATAATTAAAAGAGAATAACATTTGTGTTAATGTATTATGCATGATGAAGTGTGAGAAATATCTCTAGAAGTGAGTCTCGTAAATTTACCACGCTTACTTAATGGATTCTAGCATCAAATCTGATGCATAGTGATTTTGATGTATCTCTGTGAAGGTTCTTGACGTGAATTCACTAGAGTTGGTCTAGGAATGAAGGACAAATAATATGTATGAGATTATAAATTCATAATTTAAATATAATTAAAAAATATAAAACGACTAAAATTTTATTTTAGCCTAAAATATAAATCTCTAATAAAAGAGAATTATTTTTCATACACATAAAATAAATTTGAAGGGAAAGAAAACTATACTTCTCTTCTTTAGTGATAAAGATAAAATATTCAATGACAGTTTCTTTCTAAAAAAACTCTGTTCGTATTACAATGTAAAGTAGCATCCTTGACAAATAGAAAATATTTTGGAGAAACAAGATTCACAAACATTAAAATAGCAAAATGATAACACACAATTTTAAATTGTTAAATTTGAATCCTATCAAATACATTGATTAAATTATTTTGTTTATGTATTGAATCCAGCCATCCGAACCAATTTCAAGCTAGGTTCCGTGGTACTTGTTACCTACCTAAACTATCCTAGCTGATTTCAAGTGCTTCTCAATATTAAAATTGGTTGATTGCTATTATTGTATGCCAAGGGGACTTACATTTTTTTTAGTTACTCTAAAGCTTCTTCTAACAACATATTTAATGTTATTTATTGTTGGAGATATAAGATTGACTTAAATGATTGAGGAAGAAAAAAGAGAGGAGAGGGAAGAGGTCTTAATCTTGTGGGTTTGAATCCTCCCAATTATCATTTTTAACCAAATTAACGAATTAACGTTTATTAATAAAAAAAACTGTTATCTGCTGCTTGTCAAATATTTAGTCCTTTTATTAGTCTTCTGGTTGAAAGATGAGCCCAATTTTTTTTAAAGTAGTTGCAAGAAGTTGGTCTCAATCAACTATTGAAATTGGGTGTATTATTTTCCGATGATTTGGCCCTTTCAAAAAACAGAAAAACTACAAGCAATTTTGGGGAAAGTTTTGGGTTCAAAAAGCCCAACCAGGAACCTCCTATCCTTTGAAATACCATAAAAGTCCTATCTTGCTGCCATGTCAGCACACACTATCCAGAAGAAAAGAAACGAGTGGTTCTGCTGCAACTCCAACCGTGGGAAGAGCATCTCCACACTCATTTCCAAATTATCAAACACTAGTGAAATTAATATAGCCAAAAAATTTAGAAACAGAAGAAACATATCAATAACTTCTAACGCCAAAAAAAAAGGAAAGGAACTTGCATTGAGCCACATTCTGTCCCTGGTGGACTCAAGAAGAGTCTTTCATAGGACAGTTAATTAAAATTATAGCCTGAAAAAAGGGTTCACTAGCAAACACTGCAATGGCCTCAACCTCTTCTGCTCTCACTATATCCTCTTCTTCTACCCTTCTTGATGGCAAGGCTCCAAGACAGTCACCAGCTGCTTCACCACAATGTGTGAGCCTTCCCTCTCCCCCTTTGCACTCTCAGAACTGTTCATGGAAGTCCACTGCTTATTGTAAGTCACTCACAAAACACTTCAAAGTGCACACACATGCCTTAAGTCCCACATTGACTAGTTATGTCGCCAAAATAGTATATTTAACTGAGATACAACACTTGCTTCGGAAGTTAGTTTTCGGAAGACATTTTAAGATGATATTAGAGCTTATCCTAGTGATTGTTGCTTTTCAGGTCGCAGTGTTGCTCGAAATGTTATGGCAATGGCCACAGGAGAGGCGCCAGCTGAAGCTGCCCCGACTGAGGTGCCAGAGATTGTCAAGACTCTTCAAGAAACTGTAAGAGTCTCTAATTCTTTTAATGTGCATCTCTTGAGTTTGAATTCTTGAGCTTTTTTTTCTTCCTGTTTTTCTGACTTGAATTACTTGATGTTGGTTGCATAGTGGGACAAAGTTGATGATAAGTATGCAGTGAGTTCACTGGCCCTGGTTGGTGTGGTTGCATTGTGGGGCTCAGTTGGGTTGATCTCAGTAGGTTATTTAAATGTTTATTTTTTAGAATTATTTGATTATCATTGCCTGCTAGTTACAACTGGCAATTCTTTATGATCATATGTTTGAGATTGTCCTAAGCAGTTACTATATCACTTTGAAACAGGCAATTGATAGGCTTCCTTTGATTCCTGGGATTCTTGAGATTGTAGGCATTGGATACACTGGGGTAAGTAAATTATGCTTAATTGCTGGCATAGTTACACACTTAACACCATCTATGCTCATAAGAATTGGTTAAGAATCTAGAACCAATGTGGATTAATTTCTCAATAAGTACTTACAATAGAAAAATAAATGAATCAAACTTCATGCATAAGTTCAGATGAATTTTTGTACCTCAACTTTTTCATTAGTTCTCTCATCTAATGTTTTCATAAGTACCTTTTTTTTTAAAAAAAATTGGGAATCAAATACTTCTCTCAATTGAAAAGTTTATAAGTTAATCCAAACTTACTCTAGTTTCTTGCTACATTTTTCTACCCCTTAGTTTCTACTATCTTCTTTTTTATAATATTTTTTTTAACTTCTTGTATGATAGTTGTCTAACTGGTTTAACAAATGAATCATGCACTTCAACTCCCTTAACCAGGGTGAGGCACTATTCAACAAATACAGAATAGCCAAAAAAACATTGGGGGTTTAACAATTGCAAATACATAAGAATGGTTCTAAAAAAAAGTCTTGTAATACTGGATTTTATCTCCATGAAAACCTATCATTCATCTTCTACTTGTTTCTTTGCAGTGGTTTGTATATAAGAACATAGTTTTCAAGTCAGACAGGTGAGCACAATTATAATTTAATATTTTTACTAAAATTTGGTACAATGCATCATTAACTTGATGACTAATGATTTTCAACAATTTTCCCATGAAAAGAAGTTGTCTTTAAACCTGTTTAATTGAATACCAGGGAAGCTTTGGTACGGAAAGTAAAAGAAACATACAGTGAAATACTCGGGGGCAACTGAAAGTGTTAGGAAATTCTGAGATGCTGTTGACATGAAAGAGTCATATCTTGCAGCTTCCTGTTGAAGATGTCACCATCCTTCATTTTGTCGCCATAAGCTTCTGACCATATTTTATCCCAAGTAATGTAATATGTTCTTAAAAAAATTGTATCTTTTTATATATATTGATCCCCTTTTAAGACAATCTCATTTCCTCAATTATCTGTGTAGTGTTTGATTACAGGGATAAGAAAAAGCAATTGAGTTCATTGAGCTGAATTCAATGACTTTGAAGTTTGAAAAGATTATTTCATGAACATATTTGTTATATCTATCTCTATGCAGCATGCTTTCACACAACCTTGATAAAATATTTCCATTTCATTTGATGTTAAAGTATGCAAAGAGATTTAGGAATTTTATTCCTACAACTATTTCTACAATTAGGAGAGAAATAGGATGAGAAAAGAGAGATGGGTGAGATAGAACAGGTAATGTAATGAAGAGAGATTGAGAGAAGAAATGTATTAGAAAAAAGTATTGTAGACAGTGTGTAGGAATAAATATATTTCAGAGAAACCTCGGGTTTGTCAAGTGCAGCAAAACATAATCCTGTATCTAACACGTTGTAGGTTTGAGTCTTCATTTGTCTTTTTGATTTTTTTGGAATGAGATAAATACAAGTATTTTGTAAATATCTTTTGTGTCCGAAGAGTTTTCCTATCTTAGACTAAAAGACCATCATTTCTTCCCAAATTTATATGGTAAAAAAAAAATGAGTTGACTTGTTTATCCAAAGAAATAATAAGGGATCATTTAGATAAATTTCTTAATACGAACTAGTAAAAGTAAATAAAATGAGCAAAATGTCATGCGTTATATATTGGAGAATGCAGCGTATCAGAATATTAAAAAAATGCAGCGTATGGACTTTCTAAAATAATAGTATTACTTTACACTCTTATTTAATTACAAGTAATTATATATAATGAAATTGTTAATTTTTATACTAATTATTTCAAACGTTATATCAACAATAATTTTTATTTAATTGATAATATAAAATTATTTTATATTATAAGTAGATGATCATTAAATTTTATACATTATATAATAGTTATATAGTAGCGTTCATTTTTTAATTAAGAATTCAAAACAGCTCATCTCGTTTTTTATTTCAAAGGAAATGTTCTTCTTTTCGACCAAACATCTGAAAAATTCAACACTCCTGTATTCAGGTTCAACTTGTCGGTGTATATTTGATTCCAACCATTTTTCTTTCTTCCAATAATGATGTTATGAAATGCTTGTTGAATACAATTATGTATCAACGCACATCTTTAATTTACATTAAAAGTAAATTATAAATACCATGCCTCCTCATCCATAAATCAAATCCCGTACTTATAAAAAATTCAATTCACAGAAAAAAGAAACTTACTAGGATTTTTTTGTTAAAATTATTATGCTAATTATAAAGTTGATAGTTATGATACAGTTGTGTGTATACGTAATTGATGATAATTTTCTTATAAAAATAAATGTACCTTTTTCTTTTCACAATGTCTTTTCAATTAAGTGCCAACAGAGATAAATCAGTCAATTTCTTGATTCATCAGAAGTGTTAGCTGAACTTTCTTTCAATCAAAATGTGAAAATGCAAGCAGAAGGTATGTATACCTAATTCACTTTTGAATAAAGAGATAATTATCTACTTCATATGCCGGTGATCATTGGCCAATGAATCTTTTTTAATAATAATATTGATATGAAATTATTTTATCAAAAATAATAATAAATATTTGTTGATAATTATAAATATATATAAGATAAATATATTTTTTAATATAATTTATTTATATTAAATAATTAACTTAAATTTAAACTTATTTTATCATTTAATTAAGAAATACAAGTCTCAAAAACATGAAATATGCAAATGAATGGATACACATGATCTATGTTTTTTTTGCCATCGTGATATGTTGATACACGTCATTATGTTAGGCTGAAAGAATATGCAAATATTCTCAATTCAAAGCTTTACTGATAAATTGCTACGCATTGTAAATTTGTAACTATATTTTTTTTTTATTTTTTTGGTCAAATTCATAAAATATAAATCCATTTTTATACGATGAATAAAATGATTTTTTAATAATTCTCTTTTTTATAAGTCATTATTATTTTACATTAGATATATAATGATTTATTTTTTAAAAATATAATTATTATTATTATTTAAATTTTACCACACATAAAATAGACATATAAACAGTATATGTTTTGATTATATGTCATTGATTTTACCAGTTCCATCCCAACCAAGTAATTCTTATGAAATAATATAAAATTCTCATTATTAATAATGAAAACATATCTTATTATATTTTATTTTTATGATATATAATGTCATTATTATTTAACAATAAGAATATTTTTATAATTTTCATAATTTAATGACGTTATTCTCATACGTCACCTAAGGAAGAGGCTTGTACCTGAATCATGGTTTGTTTGTTTTTTTTGTTGTTGTTTTGGTCAAATCATGGTTTGTTGAAAAGATAAATAAATCTGGACAAGGCCCAGTTCAGGCTTAGCAAGGTTCAGGTGCTTGGCCCCATTTAGATTCAAGACAAGTGATAAAAAGAGCCTAAGAAGGAGAAAAAAAAAATTACGATTAGGATTTAAATTTTCCTTTGTTCATGAAGACCTATAACCAATAAATTACAATATGCAGTGTCCTTTGTTCGGGCCTGCAAACATTATTATTAAGGCCTGCAACCAATAAGTAACTAACATTTAACAATTATTACTGCTACAAAATCACGCTTATTATGTTGTGTTTTTCTTCTTCTTAATTTGAATTTGGACAACTTTATATATATCAATGCATAAACTTCCTTAAGTGACGTGTGAGAATAACATCATTAAATTAGAAAGAACAACAAAATACCACCCATGTTCATGAAGGCCCGTGTTCTGTTGGATAAGCAAGAGCTTTTCCAGAAGGCCTGCAACTACACCGTGGATCAACAATTGTATTTTTTTTCTTCTTACTGAATTAAGAGTTGAAGGATAGATCTATAAAACAGCTGGGCCAATAAATTTGTCAGTTTAATAGGTTCATCCCCTTTTGATGATTCAAGTCCATATATAAGTTAGTTTAGGCCTCTTGTCCAAGGCCATCAAATCTTGGTGGCCACTGCAAACACCACTAGTATTTGAAAGGGAGAAAATTATGGTAAAATGTAATTTAGATTTTTCAATTTATATTTGTTAAAAATAGTCTTCGCCCTACTAATTTAAAAAGGGATGACATAAATCATTTGATATGAGATTATTCAAGTTTAATTAGTGATTTTGAGTTTAAATCCTAACTACATTAAATATTCAAAAAAAAACTTTCCTACTTATAATCATGGATAAAAATAGATTAAATTGTTCGATAGGGGTCTATAGACTAATCTAGATCATGCCTAAGTTAGGCCAAACTTGTTTAGATAAAAAAAATCAAAGAAATATTTTTATTGAATTTTATTTAGTTAAAACGATCAAGTTCTAAGTGACTTTTTAGTCTTAATATATCGACCAATCTAAATAAACATAAATAGTTTTTTATTATTATTATATTAAACTTGTCATAACATGATAAATTCTTGTATTTATTTATCTTTTTAATGTTAAGCATAAATAAGTAATCATCAATGTCAAATTAGACCTTAAAATATGCTCATATTATATAACAACTTGGATATAATTCTTAATTTGGGTACTAAATTATTTCAAAGTACATCCTTAAAGAGGTTTATAAGTCAAACCAAATTTTTATGTAAGTCATACCTTTAAAAAAAGACTTACGACAAGTAAGTGTATGTTTATTTTGTCATTCAAATCTGGGTTCCACAAAGTCTATCATACCTAAACAAAAAAGTTATGAAAGAAATATTTTTGACTAACTTACTTGGATATTCATGTCATGTATGTGTAAATAAGTTTAGGCTCATGTTTAATAAAATTTAGTTTGACATTGCATATTTTTACTAGTACCTATCATAATTCTATTTGATTTGAATAAAATTATCTTCCATACAACATATCTATAACCTCCTAAAAATAATGATTTTTGTTGTATTTTTTTTATATAATTGATTAATATATGAAAATTAAAGCCTGTATTTTTAATAAATAGATTAGACTAATTTTTTAAAAATACTTAACTAAATCATATATGTTAGTCCTTTTCTTGAACCCCAAACCTTTTTCACTTTGACCTTTGGTATGGTGTTCACCGCTGATACTCGTGAAGATGGTAGATGAACCACCACCATAACATATCTTTCTATTTTCATTTCACCGTTGATACTAATAACTTTGAGTAATAGTCCTTTTGTTTCTGCTTTCTCTTTCTTTATTTCCTTTTGGAATTGTGTTGTTAGCGGATAGCCACTTTTATTCGGTTCTAATATACGTTCATTTTAGTTTTATTTGTGTTTTCAATGAATCATTTAAACTAGCGTCCATCTATTTATTTATGTGTTATACAAGAGAGGTTGAACCATTTTCCCCATTTCTTAAATTCTTTTATGGTACATATGTTTTAATTTGCTGTCTTTTCTTTCAAGTTGGTTTTCTTCTCTTTTACGGTTCGTTATCTTTTGACTTCTTTTAAGTGGAAATAATATGAACTTTCTTGAAGAGATATGAATTTTATTGAACTAAAAATAATTGAGGGAAAAATAATTTGGAGTAAGAATAAAGAATTTTTGGAATCATAAAGATTTTTCATAATATTATTTATTTACAAATTATTATATATGATAAATAATTAAATATGTTACCTTTATGATAATTGTCTTAAAAGTGTACTAAAAATAATCTTTATATGGTTAATACAAGTTATATCAATATCGAAAGTAAAAAAAACGAAACAAAAAGAGTTACATCAATATAACTTGTGTAAACATACCATCTTTAAAAATATTTAGACATAGTTAAAAAGAATCTAAATATTAGATAAATGATGTACATGTTTGATGTTTTTTTTTATGGGCAAGTACATGTTTGATGTTATAATTTATATTAGGAATTGAAAAAAAAAATCAAGAAAGTAAAATGTCAGGACCAGGTTAAAAAGGGTCATGCATAGATTCATGCAAAATCTAAAAATAGAGAACAAACATAGCGCGAGCAAATTAACACTGAAACATATGCACTAACACAATTATAAAGAGTCACAGATTCACGGTAACAAAGAACACGTATTAACAATGGCAAATACACATTAACAAAGAGTAAACACACACTAATAGCAAACACACTAACTGACTAACACACACTAGTAAATAGCAAACATAAAGTAACAATGACAAAATAGGAGCAAGAATGCATCACACGAGAATGTGTCAGCATTTTAGAGTGAGACTAATTAATGGTAACTGATTTAGAAAGAGAATTTCTACACCAGTTAAATTAAAAACCAATATAAAGAATTTAGTATGATTTTTTTAAATGATAAGACTTTCACATTTAAGAAAAATTGAGGAACCAATTTAGGTAAAAAAAATCTATATCAATTTTTTCATTCTGCTAATCTATTTTTTTTAGACCTAGCTATTTTTTAGTAACTACTTTTGTTTGTTTTTTCTAAGACTATCACCGAGCCAAGGTTCCAAGACTAGTTCCTTTAGCGATATAGAGATTAGATTTTGTCAATTTCAATAAATTCTTCTCCATATTCATGCATTATTAGGAAATTTAATTTCTAATAGTATGCTTAAAGAATTAAACTATCTTCGATGAAATCTTAAAATATCACTACAAACTTTAGATCTTTGGAGCAATTATGAAATTAATCCTTAATTCAAAATTTAATTACATTTAAAGCTTATTTTCCTTTTTCAAGAGTGTATTATGTAGGATCCATCACCCAACTCTTCCCTCACAGTCTTAAGGGAAATTATTAACTGAGTTATGCCCATTATATCATGTTAGACAAAATTGGAATTAACTAATCTAAAATATTCAATATCAATATTACAAAAATATCCACACATTACATCAATTTTTAGACAACTGATATATACATTGAATGTGAAAAATATATTTTAAACTAATGACTTATTTACCGTGTGTGTGTTTTAATTCAAATCTTTAGGACAATTTATTATTCATTTGTCATTTGTGATTTTATCTTGTGTCAAAAAATATTCCTATCAACTATTAGGCTTTATTAAGTTGTGGAGGATAAAAATATTCTTTTGTCATTAAACAGATGAAGAAAAAAAAGAGAGAAACAAAGTTATAATTGTGTATTTAACTGAAAAAAGAAAAAAAAAATATAATTATATTAAATAACTGTTATATCTTTTTAATATAAAACAACTGTGACTAAGCGGTAACAAAGATAAAATGATTGTTGGAAAGCTTTCTCCTCTGTTTCATTTTCTCTTATTTTAGAAGAAAAACCTTTTATGTAAATTTTACTATATTTATTTTTCCTTTCTTTTTTTCCAGCCAAAATAAAATGTTCATTTTTTTCCTACATCAGCTTTAATTTGCTCTTTTAAATTTTTACCTGTCAAAATGATGTATGAATATTCTTTAGGACTTTTCTTCCGAGGGGATCTGGTTAATTATTTTATAAAGGAATTTTTTCCTAAATTTAATATATAAACACAATACATGTATATATTCAAAATTTGTTTGTTGTACCCAAAAAAAATTATTTGCATTATTTTCATATTATTTTTAAAATAAATAAAACTACACTTTTAATTATTTCCTAAGACAAAATATATAAAACAGTAAAACATGACATGATAATAATGATATAATAAGGATAATTAACCCATATAAGAAAAATGTTCAAAGTAGAAAACAAAAGCACTGCAAGAACCGTACAGGTTCGCACCTGATCACAGTGTAACTCGCATTCTCACTCACTAAAAACGTGCACGTGCGCACCGCACGCACCAATGGAGCACCCACCAATAAAGCCCCGCGAATTGCCACGTGTCGGTGACCGGAAAGTGAGTGGCCACGCTGGCTGAATATCCCACCACTAAGCCCAAATGGCCCACTTGTTGCGCAACCGGGTGACCGGGTACAACCGGTCGACCTCGCCACGTCACCTGCGGGCCCCCACCGTCACAAGCTGGCGACGCTTTTACGGACCTAAAACCTCAGCCATGATGAAGTTTGTGGATGAGATTCGAGAGAGGAAAAAAAATATTAAAAGCTTAAAGCCCCATCCCAAAAAAATAAATAAAAAAAGAAAGTGATAAAAAAAAAAAATAGGAAAAGTGCAAAGGTAAGCATCAGAACCAATAGCCAGTAGATTTGCGCCACTTGTCTCGATCTTACACGCCGAAGCTTCTCCGTCTCAAAAAATAAAATAACGAGTCGTTAATTTCCGAAAGAAAAAAATATAAATCCACACGAAATTGTAGTGGCTGAGATTGCTCCTCGCGCTTAAACACTTTCGGGCGAGTGTGTGTGTAGCAGTTTCGGGTTCTGTTTTTGGTTTCGTTTCAGCAAAACCTCTCTTCTTCTTCAGATTGACTCCACTTTGCGATTTTTCGATTTTCGTATTTTTTTCCTTCTTTTTCGGTTTCCGATCTGAACTCGATTCTATTCGCCATTGCCGGAAAATGAGTCCTCCGGCGAGTGTCCGGTGATGATCGCTCCCTCGAGAGGTTGTTGAGGTTATCGTTCTTGTTCTTCGAAGTCATGGTTTCGATCTGAGGTATTCGTTTTCCTTTTTTTATTTTTTAATTTAATTTAATTTTTTCTGTTTGGTTTCCGAGAAAATTGAAGCGAACTGCGAACGGATTTACCTCATCTGGATTTGGATGTAACAGGTGCTGTCAGTGCTCACAGCGCGACGCTGTTGAGTTGAAATTTCGCTGGTTTTGAGTTGCTTTGTGACTATTTTTTTTTCTCGGCAACCAAACAGGAGGATTCAAAATTTGCACTGATTAATTAGTAAAGTATATTTGTGAAAGTGAAGATAGAAATGGTTGTTGTTGTTGAATTTGTGATGTGATTTTTCTTGTTTCTGTACTAATTGTAGTTTCCGTCTCTTTTTCTGCGCGTTTGAAAGGTTTTGGCGCTCTCGAGTTCGTTTTGGTGAGGATTCTGATTAAGGAAATTTTTCTTTTATTCATTCGGAGGAGAAGCATCTCAAACTCTCTCTCTTTCTCCCTCGGTTGTTTATTTTTGAAATTTTATTTTCCTTTTTCTTCTATGTAGTACTGTTTTACGTGTGACATGTGAATTGGAATGCTTATTCCAGCATATACAAAACAGAGACGGATCTCTTCCTATTGTTCTCGCTTTTTTTCTTTTGCAGTCGCATCATCATCATCACCATACCTTGTTCAGATTCTGCTCACTTTCACCACAACGGCTTTACTATTTACTGCGTTTCGTTTTCGTGTCACCAAAAATAATGAAAGGAGGTATTCCCTGTATCCACTCCTCGTCCGGGAAGATCTGAAGCAGTGCTAGCTGCTCACGTCCTGTAATGGACGCATACTCCTCCGGCGAAGAAGTGGTTGTTAAGGTTAGATTTATTGTGATATATATATATATATATATATATGGGGAAGTTTCTCACTTTCTCGTGAAAGGGAGTTAGTAAAGTTTTGGTACTGTTGTCTGATGAGCGGTTAAGTGGCTTTTTGCAGATGAGAAAACCATATACAATCACTAAGCAAAGGGAACGATGGACAGAGGAGGAGCATAATAGGTTTCTAGAAGCTTTGAAACTACACGGGCGAGCATGGCAGCGTATAGAAGGTGATAGTGTGTTGTACTGGAAGATCATCTCTTGTTCTTCCTATCTAAAGATTGGTGTAATATTCTAGTAGAAAATGGCATGAACTGATCTTCATATTTGATTTATTCTTGCTTTTTTTATTCGTTAATTTATTGTTGATTTGATCTGTCCTTTTTTTTATTCCATGGCTTGACCCCCCCCCTTCTTGGTGTTTCACTTCTGCTGTACAGAGCATATAGGAACAAAGACTGCCGTGCAAATCAGGAGTCATGCACAGAAGTTCTTTACAAAGGTCAATGGGTACCTTCTCACCCTGGTCTATATGTTTAAAATTTCGTTCCTTTTGTTTTAAACTTATGCTTTAAAAGACTCGCGGTCGATTTATGTATCAGTTCCGTATCTTTTTTGATTCACTTTGATCATTAAAATCCCCTTCTAACTGCACAAAATAGTTCTGTATCTTTTTTTTTTTTTGGGTACAGTAAATAGTTCGGTAATTGATCTGGTTGATTTCAACTATATCAAGATATAGAATTAAAAATATAAAAAATTGCTAACTAAATTAACAACTTCCATGGTGATATTCAAATGTCATGTAAAGTGTAGGGTTACAACAACATCAATAACATCTTTAATCCAAGTTAATTAAGATCGGTGGTAAATAAACCTAATGAAAGATAATAAGAAGTTGAAAAAAAAGGAGAGGAGGAAAAATGATAAATAAGACAAAAGAAAAGAAAATAAAATAAAAGAAAAGAAGGGTGAAAGGAAGGGAAAAATAAAGAGGGAAATAACTAAAAAAGAATCGTTTGGAACACAGAGATACTGACGGTTCCAACCCTCCACCAAGCTTATAGTTTTACTCCATTCCGTCCTAAGATACACCTTTCGTCAATCTATATTGCACTACATTAAGTCTTGTTTAATTACCTTTTCCTAGGTAAGTTTCGATTTACCTCTACCTCTTTTTGTGACGTGCTTTTGGTAACAAACTCTTGTTCTTATGGGAGCATCCAGGGGCCGTCTCATTATATGCCCAAACCACCTCAATTTATGCTCTCTCATCTTTTCACTTACCGATACTACTGTTACCTTTCGTCAAATATTTTCATTTCTTATCTTATCCATCTTTGTATAATTACACATCCACCTTAATATCATAATTTCTGTTTCTCCTATTTTATGCTCATGTTGCTTATGTGTTGGCCAACATTCAGCTCCATATAACATTACAGGTCTTACAGCTGTTTTATAGAAATTTTCTTTTAACTTAAGGGGAATTTTGCAGTCACACAAAAATCCAGATTCACTTCGTCATTTCATCCACTCTGCTCTGGTTTTATGATTTACATCCTCATCAATCTCTACCTTTTTGCAAAATTGATTCCAAGTATCTAAAAACATATTTCTTGGATATCTCTTGACCAAGTAGATGCACGGGCCTTGATCACCATTTCTTACCAATGAAAACTCATACTTCATATACTCAATCTTGCTCTGACTTATCGTGAATCCTTTAAACTCCAAAGTGTTTCTCCACAGTTTAAGTTTTCTATTAACACCGTCTTTGATCTCATGAATAAACACAATATCATCTGCAAAAAGCATGCACCACGACACTTCCTCTTGAATATCTTTTGAATGTTCATCCATCACTATGACAAAGAGATAAGGACAACGAGCCAAATCTTGATGTACACCTACCGTGATAGAAAACTCCCTTACTTCTTCAATATCAGAACCCAAAATAATTTTGTTGACAAAATTGTGAAAACGAGTCAAGGGACTTGTGAGTTGACTTTATATAAGGGATTGCAAAATTAAAGTAATTATTGAAGGGAATGAAATCCAATAAACTTACCACCAAAAAATGGAGATAAATGTATTGAGATAATGATAATGATATGTAAAATTAGCGTTATTTAAATAGTGAATATTATCCTTTTATTTTAAGAGTATTATCTTTAAAATGAAACTTTTTTTTTTTTCTTATCCTTTTCTCAACCTCATTATTTATCCTCATATGGTAATAGAACCCCCACCCCTAAATGGACATACTCATAACTAAATTGACACTAGAACTCCTGTAGAGTTTGGACTAATTTGAACAAAGAAATCCGCAATTGTCATGATCAAACTGCTTGGCTTAATTTGCAATCCCAAATAGACCCTAAGCAGAAGACAAATTGGATACATTTCATCAAGCATAGCTTGTTGCCATCCAAGATAAGATAAGGCATCACCTAATGTTTTAGGCCTAAAAACAGAAGACAAAAGAAATGCAAGTGTAGTACAAGAAAAATAATGATAACTTAAAGTGACAATTTGTAGAAAGATTACAAGTTGAACATATACCTTTACGAAGTGGAATGGGAAAATCAAGTTCTTGAGGCAATGCCAGAGGGTACATGATGATTGGTTTCGGAGGAGAGTTGTTCCTGTTAGGGAAAATGACGACTTTGAAGGGGGAAAGGTAATGGGGACATACTTTAGAGGAGGTAGTGGTATAGTTGTGGAGTCTGAGTTAGGTGTGGATGGTGAAGACACAAAGGGGCCAATTTATATAAATATATATATTTAGACAAAAAAAAAAAAAACAAAAGGGGCCAATTTGGCCCAGTTTGATGGTCGGGCCAACAAATGCAGTCTATAAGAAATTTGGCTCGATTCGTATTTCATACCTTGGCCTGCTGTGCTGGGTGGCCAACTTTGACACCTCGACGTGGGAAGCCATAAAGCTTTGGAATTGTTGAGATAGATATTCATGGGTAGTATCACTTTGTATAGTGCAAATGAGAACACCAAATTGTTCTTTATTTCTTGATAAAATGATGTAAAGATTCAAAACAACTCAATCGATTTACCATTAAAAATAGCAAAGTCTGTCAAGAATAATCTTCTATAAAGGAGACAAAATATCTTGACTCTAAAGTAGGCATGCCATGACATTTGCCCCACACATCAGAGTGAACCAAAACAAAAGGAAACCTATCTCAACAAATGACACAATAGGGAAAAGAACTTTGAACATGTTTTCCAAATTGATAAGACTCGCAAGACAAGATCGGTAACTTGGACAGACTTGACACCATTTGTTTTTGCTTGCAAGACTGGGATGACCCAATTTAGAATGGATGAGAATAGGAGATATATGGAACCGAACTAGAATGTGGTTAAGTCCATGTGATTCACGTTTGGCCCGAACTCTAATCCTGCAGGAAAACAAAGTCTTAAGTGAATTAAACCACATAATCAAGAGAACGAGCAAGACGACTAATGGATAATAGATTAATCGAAAAATTGGGGACATGTAAGACATTGTCAATTGAGAGAGAAGGAAGGGGGTGGACAATACTGAATCCACAGGGATTGTGTTTGACAGTACTAGAGTAATAGAAGGTAGTAACAAGAGGTCTGGCATTCATATCACTTGAAGAAGTCAGTTAGACGGCCAGGTTTGCTTGAGGATTGGTTGCCGACATAACTTTCCTTGGGGGCTTCATCAGCTATGAAAAGAGAACTTGACGCAACTTGAGTTGGCAGATTTTGCTGACAATGATATGAAGGTCATTCAAGAATTAGACCTATCATAATAATCTTGTAAAAATGTTGAAGGGAACTCAATAGGTGAGGGAGAAGATTCAAAGAAGGGAATAGACTGAAAAAAAGTAACATCAATACAAAGGAGGAGAGGATTTTAAAATTAGCCTCTTCTTGAAGACTCAAGAAGAGGAGAAAGATAGAGCATTTACACATTTATTGTCCATCTTCGAACTAATAGTAAGCACCTCTGTTTAATTTTCAGTACTGTTGATTACATCACAGTTTTGCTGTTTAGAAAGTAATGTGTAACAGATAAAACTTTATGCCTACTATGAGGGGGATGACTAGAGCTATATTTGTTTGATGAAGTTGGAGTGAGTCATTCAAGTGTGAAGATGTGAGGTTCAGATCTTTTCTTTCTACAAATGCAGATAGTGGTGTGTGGTGGTTTTCTTTTTCTGGAGCCCATTGTATTATGCTTATGCCTTTCATAGGGAGAAAATTGATGGATCAGTCACAATGCCATATTAGGTTTCATGAGAAGCATGAGAATTTGAAGGTACCTGCTTCTATTATATGGTGGTGAGAGAACAAACAATTTCTATATGAAGAGTTGAAAACACAAAGAGAATGTATGTAGAAGCATTGAAGTTTATTGAATTTATCTGGCATTTTAAGTGGTGGAAAAACCAAATTCAATATTGTGATGGAGGATTTGTGGTAAAGCTTAGAAGGACTATCTAGCATTGTTTTGCTTTGATTCATCGTATACATAAAAACTACTGTTTAAGTTATTCAATGCCCTTGATAATTTATTACATGTTTTCCTTCAGTGATTTTTTTTCTTTATTACTTGGATACAAGTACTATTTGTGAAGATAAAATTCCTCTGTTTTTGGTAAGCTTTTTTTTTTCTTCCTAATTTAATTATCATTTGTTTCTGCAACATTTTTTATTAGAGATACTTGTATAACTTTTAAAATAGTTTTGTAAGGGCTGCTAGCTTTTGCTAACAGCACCTCCCTAACAATTTTGTATAACTGGTAAAACAATTTTGTAAGGGCTGTTAGCTTTTGCTAACAGCACCTTCCTATCAATTTTGTACTCAGTACTCGGTTCAGAGGTGTATAAATACCTCTCTGTAACTATGTGACTAACTTTTGAGATATTCAATAATATCTGTTTTCTCTCTCAATCTATCGAAATGGTATCTAGAGCCAATTTTTTTACGCGTTCTTCCCTTCGCAAATTCTAGATCCTTTCGTCCATGGCTTCCACATCTTCGAGTTTTATTTCTCAATCATTCCCTAATTCCATCGCTGAGAAGCTTGATGATTCAAACTATCTCCATTGGCGACAACATGTTGAGCCTGTCATCAAATTGCATAAACTGCAGCGTTTTGTTATGAATCTGGTGGTTCCACCACGTTATCTCACCAAAGACGATCGCGTAGCTGATCATGTCAATCCTGAGTATGACGTGTGGGAAGTTCAGGACCAAACACTCCTTGTTTGGCTCCAATCTACTCTTTCGAAATCTGTTCTGTCACGCGTTCTTGGTTCGAACCATTCTTATCAAGTTTGGAAAAAGATTCACGAGTACTTCAGTCTTAAGACGAAGTCTCGTGTGCATCAATTGCGAACTGCGATGCACACAGTTTCGCTTGAAGGCAAATCAATTGACGAATATGTGTAAGATCAAAGGCTATGCTGATGAGCTCGCTGGTGTTGGAGTGCCGATTTGTCCCGAGGAATATGTTGATGCGTTGCTTGAAGGACATCCGTCATTATGTGCCAGTGATCTCAGTTATCGAATGCAAGAAGCGGATGCCGTCCATTGCTGAGATTGAAGCTTTAATCTACAGTCATGAAACTCGTCTTGTTCGATATAACAAAGAAACTCAGGCGCTTAGTTCTCCGTCCTTGAACTATACTTAAGGCTACTCCCACTCCAATTCGTACAACTCTGGTGATTCTAGTGGTTCTCGGGGAGTGTATGGCCGTGGCGGTGCTAATAGAGGTGGTTTTGCTAGTAGTGGTGCCGGCCGTAACAGTGGTGGCTCCAGCAGAGGTCGTGGTGGTGGCAGATTTGCCAATTTTCAGTGTCAAAATTGAAGTATGGTTACACTGCTAATGTTTGTCATTTCAGGTCTGACATGAGTTTTCAGCCTCATGAATCACTCACCTTTTTTGATCCAACAACACTTTAATCCATTCCCTAATCCTCTGGTTCTGTCAGAACCTCCAATACTTGGATTAATCCCAATTCCAAGTCTGGAATTTTTACTCCAGCATCAACTCAACCTAGTGCTAAGCTTACCAATGTCACCTCTCATGGAAATGGAAATGCTAACTCCACCTGGATTCCACACTCTGGTGCTAGCTTTCATGTAACCGGTGAACCTCAAAACATCAAACAATTCACTCACTTTGATGGACCTGATCAAATTTTTATAAGAAATGGTGAAGGTTTAAGTATTTCTGCTGCTGGTTCCTCTTCATTTGTGTCCCCTAGTGACTCAAATCACTTTTAAACTTCACAAATTATTGCATATTCCTTCATTAACAAAATATTTGTTGACTGTGAGTCAATTTGCTAAAGATAATTCTGTTTTCTTTGAGTTCCATCCTCACCTATGTCTTGTTAAATCTCAGGGGACCAATAAAGTCCTTCTTCAGGGAGTTGTTGGTGTTGATGGTCTTTACTCTTTTCATAATCTCAAGCTTCAAGACCATTCATCTCTGTTGTTGTCCACTTCAGCTTCTCCTGTTAGCTCAGCTACAGATAGTCACTTGCCTAGTGCAGATACTGCTGCCAATAAAATTTCCAATGTATTTTCTAATTCTGTAATTTCAGCTCCTAGCAATGTTAGTTTGCGGCATGCTAGGTTGTGTCATCCTAATAGCCATGTCATAAAGCTAGTCTTGAATCATTGTAATATTTCCTCATCTAATAATTTTTTCTCAGATTTCTGATCCTCCTGTTGTATGGGAAAGTCTCATAGATTGCCTTCTC
The DNA here is from genome assembly GCA_007407185.1 of Glycine tomentella. Classification (NCBI taxonomy): domain Eukaryota; kingdom Viridiplantae; phylum Streptophyta; class Magnoliopsida; order Fabales; family Fabaceae; genus Glycine; species Glycine tomentella. The sequence goes on from PYAF01001524.1 coordinate 1,523,191, forward strand.
ACTCTTCAACTTCTGTATACTCTCCTTTGGAGCTGATTTTTATAGACTTGTGGGGACCTTCTCATTTAACTCCCTATGCTGGCTTTAAATACTATGTGTCCTTTATTGATGCTTTTTTCAGATACACTTGGATATTTCCTATTAAATCTAAAGCTGAAACTCTATCTGTTTTTCAAACCTTTAAGTCCGTGGTTGAATTACAACTTAATACTAAAATTAAAAGTGTCCAATCTGACTGGGGAGGTGACTACGGACCCTTTTCTGCTCTCCTAGCCTCTCATGGCATCTCTCACAGACTTATTTGTCCCCACACTCATCACCAAAATGGTGTGGCTGAAAGAAAACATAGACATATTGTTGACTTGGGTCTTACTTTGTTACATCATGCATCTTTACCTTTATAATTTTTGGATTATGCTGTTACCACTGCTGTCTATTTAATTAATAGACCTCCCACTGCTGCCCTCAGGCCTCAACTTTGCTATTCCTTATGTCACCCTGTTCCACAAAGATCATGATTTTCAGTTTCTTAAAACCTTTGGTTGTTCATGTTTTCCATTATTGAGGCCTTATCATACACACAAGCTTGACTTTCGTTCTCAAGAGTGTCTGTTTTTAGGGTATTCCTCTTCTCACAAAGGTTATAAGTGTATCTTCAACTGGCAGAATCTACATTTCTAAAGATGTCTTGTTTAATGAACTAAGGTTTCCATACTCTGACTTATTTCCCTCTTCTCCTAACTCAGTAAAGAATATTGATTCCTGTTTCAGCCTTTGTCCTAATCTGTCTCCAACATTTGTGAGTCTTACTCTCCACCCATCCCAATTATCTCCTTCCTACTCCTCTCCTGCACCTTGCGTTTCCCCTGATTTTTCTCCTATTCCAGTCAACCCTCCTACAGTCTCCCATTCTGTTTCTCAACAATCTTCACCCTCTGAGTCCACTTCTTTGCATCCTCAAACATCAGAGTCCACCACCCCTAGTTTACCATCTTCTGAGTCTGTTTCTGCTGCTAACTCTACTCCAGTTAACACTCATCCTATGCAAACAAGGTCCAAGTCTGGGATTCACAATCCTAGACTTCATCCTTCATTATTTCTTGTTCATTCTGAGCCTAAAACTGTCAAACAGGCCCTTGAGAATCCAGATTGGTTTGCTGCCATGCAACAACAGTATGATGCTCTTCTGAAATACAGAACTTGGGACTTAGTTTCTTTACCTTCCAACAGACAAGCTATTGGATGTAAGTGGGTTTTTAGATTTAAGGAAAATGCGGATGGCTCTATTAACAAATTTAAAGCAAGGCTGGTAGCTAAGGGTTTCCATCAAGTCCATGGTTTCGATTCCATGAGACCTTTTCCCCTGTGGTAAAGCCTATCTCAATTCGTACTATTCTCACCCTTGCTCTCTCACATGGTTGGGAGCTGTTTCAGCTGGATATAAACAATGCCTTTTTATTGGGCTATGTTTGCAGAGATGGCTGATCTGGTGGCTTGCTTTGACATGGGCTATATGGGGACACAGAAACAACATCATTTTCCAAAACGGGAGTTTCAACAGCCAAAAGCTGTTGGATGATGCTCTCTTTTTCTGTTGGTGGTGGATTAAAAACATGGAGAAAGGCTTTCACATATCTTTTTTCGTTTGGTCTTGCAATGTTAGGGATATTTTTTGTACTCAGGGGAGGGTTTAATGTTCCCTCACCTTGGTTTCGGGGTTTTTTTTGTTCATCCTCGCTATGGCATTTTAATTCATGTCTTCCATGTATTAGGCTGCCATAGCTTTGGATTTGATACTATGACTTTTTGTTTTTCATACTTGTAGTTATCCTTTACTCATATATAATACTATCTTTGCCGATAAAAAAAAAATGGAGTTCTTGAAGAATCAGTGTTTATGACACAGCCTCCTGGCTTTGAAGTTGGGGATAGGTCTCTTGTTTGCAAACTTAACAAGGCTCTCTATGGCTTAAAACAAGCCCCAATGCAGTGGTTTGATAGGTAGTCTACTCTTATTCAGTTTGGTTTTGTGGGCAGCAAATGCGATTCTTCCCTGTTTATTTACGAGCATCAGACTCACACTGTCTATCTTCTGATTTATGTGGATGATATTATCATCACAAGTAGTTCTACCTCTCATTCAGCAGCTAACTACTAAATTCCACACTGCCTTCTCTCTTAAGCAACTTGGTCATTTGGATTATTTCTTGGGCCTAGAGATCAAGAATCTGCCTAGTAACTCTATAGTGATGACTCAGAGCAAATATATTCGTGATTTACTTCACAAAACTCACGTGGCAGAAGCCCATTCTATTTCCTCTCCCATGGTTTCTAATTGCAAGTTATCCAAGTATGGTGTTGATTTTTTATTTCAAGATCCAAGTCTATACAGATCAGTGCTGGGTGCACTACAGTATGCTACTTTAATTAGATCTGAAATCAACTTTGCTGTCAATAAAGTCTGTCAGTTTATGGCTAGGCCTCTTGGAATCTCATTGGGCAGTAGTTAAAAGGATTTTGAGGTATCTCAAAGGTACCTTGTCTCATGGGTAACTTCTTCAGCCTGCTTCTCTTGCCAAGCCCTTGGCTCTTCGTGTGTTTTGTGATGCTGATTGGGCATCTGACATTGATGACAGGCATTCCACCTCAGGAGCAGTCATCTTTCTTTGTCCAATTAAATGTTATGTATTTGTTATTTATTATGGGGAAATAATATGAAACTTTTAACACAAAAGTTGATTACTTCAACAACAACAACGTTGCTTTTTATTTATATCCCTTCCAAGTTGACTTTCTAACAATTGAAAATGAAGAGGCGTGAATTTATTATGTTTGCTAAATTAGCTGAGGGAAGTTACACGATTGTTTGATTCATCATAACATAACAAGAGTGCAGTACCTATTTTGGGAACTTGGGAGTTTCAAGACCTAGTAAATTGTTTGATACTGGAAGATAACTATCAATCTATCATTTGATGTGTTGATACTGGAGTTGAATTTTCAATGATGGATCATGGGAGTAACAGCTATGTAGATTAGAACAATTATTGTCTTCCAAATTAAGAAGGATTCTTCAAGAAGGACAAAATGATTTTGAGGACTTTAGTGTTGTTAGGTTATAAGTTATGATTCTTGACTTCTATATAAAGAAAAGTTGATCCTTCAAACCCAAAAGGGTGGAAGGAATTCCAGCGCTAGGATGCTGGCATGCATTGCCACACAGATGATGTATTTGGTTTAGAGGATGAAAATAGAGGAGATTTTTTTTTTTTTTAATTAAATTAGAATGTAAAAGGTGTGGTCCTAAATGGGACCCACAAAATTTGTCTCCTATTTCTCTCCTCCCTCCCTAAACCAAACAAGCTAGAATGACCAATCCACCTGTATATTAATGACCTCAATCTTAGTGTTAAGTGAACCGGTTTATTGGAATATTAACATTGGTCATGCTAATTTCTAGAAGAGCTTAATGTCTATCTATTTTGAGTACTGAAAGTTAAAAAGAGGTGCTAATTATTAGTTAAATGATGAACAGTGAACGTGCAATGCTTTATCTTTCTCCCTCTCTCCCTTGGAAAAGAATTTGCATATTTCAATGATGGGGGGCTGGTTTGGCCAAGTAATCAATTTGATTATCTTGGTCAAACCAGCCCCCCTTTTTTTATTTGAGTGTGCTAGGATTCATTTATCCTGCATAGAATCAAACTTCTTGTCAAAGCTATGATTATTAGCAGGAGAAATGTTCACCCATCCAACTCCAAATGAGTGTAGGGGCCTGGGTAAACAGGTCAAAAGTACCCCTATAGCCACAAATACAACTATTCACAGCTGATCTTACATGGAATTCAAATCGAGCCTAGTAGAAATTCTTGCAGATGAGCTCAAACCCGAGAAATAAAACCAGAAGCTTACTTAATTTGACTGGGATTACTTGTGGGGTCCAAGAATGAACAAAACCAAGCTTTGACATTATGTTTAACTTGACCATTATACGGCTCACAGGAAATGTTATCGTCTTATGTTATGGATAATGTTCTCCGACTAATATGGAACTTTCCTGAATAAAACATGTTTTTATACAGAAGTGAGAAATTGAAAAAGAGGAATTTACACCCTGAAAAAAAATGTGAAAACATTTAAAGATTAACGGAATATATTTTTTATTTACTATTTAAAAAAGGGAAGAGCAATTGAAGCCAAAGAATATGTGTATTTGAATGGCCTGATAATAGGTCTTGTTAGTTACTAATGCTACACTCTACTGGGCTCAAGAAAGTTTGTTAATTTTTTAGAATTAAAAATAAATAAATGATTATTATCACTAATCTGGAATCTATAAATTGCTTCCAAACAGAAAAACTTCTTGAAGTGCCTTTTATATATTTCTGTGAACAGGAATTGCCGAAAGAATCAATCCAAGGCTTAAACATAATTTGATAGAACAATTGCTAACCTCTTTTAGTGATAGTGGATCACCACAGAAACAAGAGTAATCAGTGGTGACTTCTGCAAATTTTCGGGAACTGCTACCATCAATGTAGTTTCATAGAACTGTGTTTTCGTAATGCCAATAGCTTCCTACATCTTTGGAGTCTACTACGAATCAGTGATGTTGATACAAATCTTTTTATTTAAAAGACAACCGGTTTCCAGCCCACCAAATCCAAAAGCATTTAGTTTACATCCGCGACTGATTTTTCCCCAACTTGATTGAAAAATATTTCTGGATCTTTTCTTTTCTAAGATTTCTTGCTTGAATACACTGAAATGTCTGTTTCAGCTATTTCTATTTTCGAAAAAGTATTTTGGAAATTCTGAAACGTGCTACTACTCCAATAAGTGCTTTTAATGGTTATTGTGAAACTTCACTTGCTGATAATACCATTTGGAATTTTACTTCCAGCTGGAGAAAGAAGCCCTTGTAAAGGGTGTTCCAATTGGACAGTCTCTTGATATAGACATTCCCCCTCCACGGCCCAAAAGAAAGCCGAACAATCCTTATCCTCGGAAGACCAGGATTGATACCGCATCATTACTTAGTGGAGCAAAGGATGGAAAACTCAATTTAGTTGAATCTTCGCATGTTAATCAAGCACTGGACTTGAAAAAAGAACCACTTCCAGAGGTTAATAGTTGTTTTTATATTTTACTTCACACAAATTCTTTTTAAGTTTCTCTCAATGAAATAATTCAGCTTGTTCCTTATTTTATTAGAAACATGATATAGACGAAGGGCTAACAACTGTAAAGGAAAATAAGGATGAGAACCACGCAAAAGTATTTACTCTTCTCCAGGAGGTACCCTGTTCCTCTGTATCTTCAGCAAACAAGAGTTCAATAACAATGTCTGTGCCACTGAGAAATCCATGTGCCTTCAAGGAGATTACACCTTCTGTGAAAGAGGTAATAGCACGAGATGAAAAAACTGAATCTTTTGTCACTGTTGAACCTGAAAATGGGAAGTTGGAGATCAATGATGGAAAACAGACTAATGGCACTAGTAAAGACTCCAGGTTAGAGGATTCTGATGCTTTACATATGAAATTGGTTCAAAATGAGAAACCAGATGGTCTTGATAGTGCATTAACAATAGATGGGATGCAAGGCAATCAGAATTACCCTAGGCATGTTACTGTTCATGTTGTTGACGGGAACCTTGGAACAAATACTCAAAATCCATCACAAGATAGGTTGTTTCGAGATTCCATGTTTCAGCCAATAGGAGGGGCTAACGGGCAACGAAATGTTTTCACCAATACAGCTCCATCGAACACAAGTGAAAGTCAAAATAACACTGCGAGATCTTCTGTTCATCAATCATTTCTTCCTTATCCTCCCTTCACACAACACAACCAAGACGATTACCAATCATTTCTTCACATGTCTTCAACATTTTCAAATCTTATTGTCTCTACCTTGATGCAAAACCCAGCAGCCCATGCTGCAGCAAGTTTCGCTGCTACATTTTGGCCGTATGCAAATCCAGAAACTTCAGCAAATTCTCCTAGGTGCTCCCAAGGAGGTTTTACAAATAGACAAATTGGTTCCCCTCCAAGCGTTGCAGCTATTGCAGCTGCTACTGTAGCTGCTGCAACTGCATGGTGGGCAGCTCATGGATTGCTTCCTTTGTGTGCTCCTCTTCATACTTCTTTTGCCTGTCCTCCTGCATCAGTGACTACAGTTCCATCAATGAATACTGGTGAAGCATCGGCTCTGAGGGCAGAGCAAGAAAAAACTACTGTACAAAATCCTTCTCTTCAAGATCAGATGCTGCATCCAGAATACTCGGAAGCTCAACAAGCTCAACATTCAGCTTCGAAGTCACCAGCTGCCATTTTATCAGATTCTGAGAGTGGAGATGCCAAGTTAAATACCTCATCAAAGGCTACTGATCATGAGACGAACAAAACAATTTCCGAGCACCTTGATTCTAACAAAACAAAGGGAAGAAAACCTGTTGACCGTTCCTCATGTGGTTCCAACACGGCCTCTAGCAGCGATGTGGAAACTGATGCACTAGAGAAGGGTGAGAAAGGGAAGGAAGAGCCTGAAATACCTGATGCTAACCAGTTAGCCATTGAGTTTAGTAATCGTCGTAGAAGCGTTAGCAACCTTACTGATTCTTGGAAAGAGGTCTCTGAAGAGGTATCCCAGTTACTACTTGTAATGAAATTTTTATACAATTCTTGCATGTATTGCTTCTCTTCTCATGCTACTTATTTTCAGGGGAGACTGGCCTTTCAGGCTCTATTCTCCAGAGAGGTTTTGCCTCAAAGCTTTTCACCTCCTCATGCTTTGAAGGGTACGGATCATCAAATGGACAACACCAATGATAACAAGCAAAACATAGATGACAAAGATGAAGAAGATCTTGACAGCAAGAAATGCTGTTCTAATTATGAAGCAATGCAGAAAAGCCTGCTATTTGTAGAAAATAAAGAGGGACTGTTAACCATAGGGCTTGGACAAGGAAAGCTTAAGACTCATCGAACAGGCTTTAAACCCTACAAAAGATGTTCCATGGAGGCCAAGGAAAATAGGGTTGGAGCAAGCAGCAATCAAGGTGACGAGCAAGGTTGTAAGAGAATACGTTTGGAAGGGGAGACTTCAACTTGAGGTTTGATATATGCAGTAACATAAAGGCAACCTTTGGTTTTTGCATATCATTTCTTTATCCCTCCAACGGTGTACCTATAATGTTTGTTTATTTCTAATTCTGCAGCTCACGAAACTTGTCGTGTAGATGTGTGTACCGTATTAAATTACTGTGTACGCTCCTTTACTATCTTTGTATGATGTTAATGCTGTTAAAAACTCCGCTAAATAGATTTAGATAAGAAACATTAAGTGTCGTTTGAGCCATGAACATTAAGTAATTTATGATCCTTCATTCAGCCACTTTCCACGTTTTACATATGAACTATTTTTTCTTTTACAAACTCTACCCAGATTGAACCAATTTTTTTCAGACTACAGGATGTGCTTGCATGTTGATGTGGTGGATGCATTACAATGTGACGGAAGTGATTTCTTTTTCACTAGGCTTTGAAGTTTGTCGGCTTCCTTGATGATGTTAATAAATTCTCAATCCTAAATGTCTTGTATACGATGACTTTTATTAATTTTCCATCTTTATAAATGCAGTTTGCAATAGTTGTTTTTCATCAAATCCTATTTTGAAATGAAAATTAATGATAAATATTGAAATAATTTTAAATTGCTTGTGGTTACTAAAGCTATGTTTGTACTAACAATGTAAAATTGCATGTTTCAATGCATAAAATGATAAAGAAAGTTTTGCTGCTTTGAAGTAAAAGTACTTGAGTTTTTCCAACTTCAATCCAAACATGCACTAAACCTGTTTGTATTTCCCATGGGTAGCCTTTTTGTCTAGGGAAGAAAATTCTTCCTTTTACTTTCTGTACGTTAAGAAGCCAAACGTAGTTAGGTTGTGGCATGAAACAATGACAGAGGCTCTAACTAGTTCTCTGCATTACAACTGAAATCATGACAATTTTCATTAAAAAACAAAAGCAGCAGTCATCCTAAATTTGAAAGTAATTAGCTGGACATTTATATTGCTTTATTATAGTAATGAAAGAATTTTCATTAAAAAGATATCAGGCATCACTTTATATTTGAAATTATTTTCATAATTGTTTTAAAGCAATCAATTGATGAGGGCCTTTTACTGCAACCCCTAGACAATTGAATATTCCTGCTGCATGCAAACAAGATTTGCAGGAAAATTTCCGAGGAAGTAAAATTTAAATCCATCTTTCCCCTGAGAAATTTCATTTCATTTGATAATTAGTGGTTTCAAAATTGTACAGGACTATGAGCTATACACTATTTACAAATTCCATGTCAAAGAATTAACATTCTATACATGAAATCATGCAGTAAAGGCAGAGTCGCCTTACAAGGCCATGATAAGTTATATGTATCTATCTATATACAATGTGGTATCTATCAAAGGTTGCTTTTCGTCCGCACTCATCATAGGAAGTCAACATTCATGTCAGCAACAAATTGCTTCACCGATTCCAAAAGTGATGATGCAAAGTCACTATAAAAACCAGTTATTTACTTTGATAAAAGTGTATGTGCTTTCTCTGAAGAGGACTCTGCTGAAGATTTTTTACGAGACTGCAAGCTGTGAATATATTGTAAGATTCGCTCCTTATTAGTGGAAACAAGTGAAAATGGTGGGTTCAGTGGAAGGTTCTCTGCTTCTGTCACAATAAATGAAAGTAGAAGCATCGCTTTTGAGTAAGATGCAGCAGCCCTATCTCTGATCTCCATATATTCATCTACCTAGAAAAACGGCAAAAGAAATAAAAAGAAAAACCCACTCAGGCAAGTACTGATTAGTTTATAATAATGGCCTTTTCATGTCTGTATGCTCTTGAGGAAGACTTACAATATAGAATGTTGGTTAGAAAATTTAAAAGTGAACAATATTGGACTACTTACAGCACCACTTGTCCCAATTAAGAGAGCTTTTTGGAATATAATTTCCATTGCATCTGGCATCTCAGTTGCCCCTGCAATTGGTTTTTGGAGTACATAGTTAAGATAAATTCTTTAGAAAATGTGAAAGTATTAAGTTCAGAAACAAAAAAACAAGTCCTACTATCCATATTTTGAACATGACATGATAGTTTCTCAGCACGATCAACTGCATCAATAAACTCATGTTTTGCCCACAGGGAGATAGATGAAGGATCACTAAAATTTATTTTCTGTTCTGTAGACTGTGGCAAGTCAACATCACTGGCAGATATGGATTCATTAGCTGAACTGCTTCCGGGCAACTCACTCTTTGTAATTGAGGCCATCCAAAAGCTACAAATTTCTAGAGTCTTTTTCCATATAGCCAAAACCACCAACTCAACTGCAAGCGACTGTAGATACAGTCCTGTATTATACTGCACCGAATAAACATTAAAATTAAATTACAAAATAGAAAGGAAAACAGTGAAAGTAAGATATTGCTGGCATAAGTGAGTATTTCACTTTTTCTTTTATCATGGAAGAGGTTTGACACAACTTTCTGAAATTGACATTTGATGATAGAAAATATGGAGACGATCAAGCAGTAGTATACAAGAACTAAGAAGGATACACCAACTATATTTTAGCCACCCACAGCACACAAAGAATCCAGTTGAGAAATTACAAATTAATTAGGTAAAAGAATTCATAGAATATAACATCCATGGCAGAGAAAAGAACGGAAAAAAAATACAATAATAATTTATTTTTTCATTTAAAATCTTAACATAACGACCTTAGGTTTACTGAACAGCACAACCTTACCTTTTCATGTGAAAGTTCGGCAAGAATCCGCACATACTGATGCAACAGCTGTAATCTGTTTGAAGGGTGCATTGAGGAAATTCCATGCTCTTTCCTTAAGGCAGCAAATTCACATGAAGCCACACATGCCTCCAGTTTATTGCTTTTTAAATTTTCTAATACTTCAGTGGAGGAAAAGGGCAGATCCTTTGTTTGTTTTGCATCTTCAATCTCCATATTAGTCCTCTTTAAAGGAAACAGAGAAATCCTATGTGAGGAACTATCTTGCACAGATGCTTCAAAGTAGTCAGAGAAAGCCTCCAATGATGCGAAATGGGAATTGACAAAGACATAATCTTTCTCAATGGACTCCATTAAATGTGAAACTGAATAGAAAAGCAAGACAACAGATGAGAAACAATGCAAAAATGAGTACACACTACACATTATCCAGAGACAATTAAACCTAGGGGTTGGTTTGACAAATGAGCACCAGCATCAACAGCCTTCCCCAGCTTATCACTTGCAATAGTTGGAGTTGACCCTTTAGCACTCTTAGTACCAGCTGTAATCTTGCCATCCTTTCTTTGCAACAACATGGCTTTATCGGCAGCTGAATTAACTACCACTGGATTATCTACAACATGATACTTAGAATGTGATTGAGAAATCTTCTCGGAGGCAGAGACACCTAATTGATGATCTGTCAATCTTTCTGATTGATGTAATTGAAACTGCTCAACATTCATGGTAGGCCTATAAATTATGAATTACAAGAGATCACTAAAAATAGCTACGACATGGAAAGAAAATGCAACAGGGATACAGAAGAAAAATAATACTGACCTTGGTTCCCGTAGGAAATTGTGATTGAAGAATGCCTTGAATGTTAATCTCTCATCTGCATATTACAGTCTAACTTTAGAGAAGTTCTCTACATGAGCTCTAACTGTTATTAAAAATATATGTATGATAATTTCAACCTCAGACTCATTCCCTTTACACATTCACAAAGCGGTATAGCAGAATATACATGCACAAATGTCCTGTGAAATAAAGTTTCAATAAATACCTGGGTTTCGACGTAAAAGGTTTCTGCAAAGATCCAAGCAATCAGAATGTAGCACTTTTAATGCATCTGGCGGAAAGTGCAGTTCAGTAGATGCCAAAATATTTTGAAAAAGCTGCAACCAAAAAAGATGTTAAGGGAAAAGAAAGGTACATAACTATTTGCCAAAAAAATCAAAGATACATAATTATCATCTTCCCTATTTCAGAAAAAAAGAAAGATAAAAGAAAAATAAAAACTTGTTTAGCCTCTTCAAAACCTGAAATTGACTATTTCCGTCAAATGGTGGCCTCCCAATCACTAGTTGATACAATATTGCCCCAACACTCCATAAATCAGCCTGCAACCATAATACAACTTTATACTTTTACAAAAGAAAACAGGAACAATGTCAGTAATTACAATTTGATCTCAGTTCTATCTTTTGTCACCTTGGCATCATACTGCTGGTTTTCAATTATCTCTGGAGCCATGTAATAGGGTGAACCACATAGGGTATCAGCCCATCCCTCGGGTGTGAGAGACCTAGTACAACAATACATCAGGAAAGTACCAAATGCAAGAAATACACAAGTTTTTTTTCTTCTGTTATCTTATTGTTTCAACTGGATTGAAGATAAAATTTACCAAATATGAGCCTACCATTTGAATATTTTTTATATAAAACAAAAAAGGAGATATTATATAGAGGCAAAAAATTAAGCATCTACAAGCAAAGATGTTGTTTATAAGATAGCTAGTGTCAAGTAAATCAATTTATTAATGATTACTTCTATCAACTGTATTACCCAATGAGCAAGAAATAACATGTCCACCAAAAAAGCAAAAATAACAAGTAACAAGTAACTCCAGTTTATAACAGCAATATAGGGGAAAAAAGTGCTTGCATTATTTAACGTCTCAAGAAACCATCCTACCTTGCAAAACCAAAATCCCCTATTTTCATAACTGGTGTAGCTGCAGTAGTTGCCAACAGTAAATTCTGCATGTTTAAAGGAGGAAAAGGGGGGGGGGGGGATCAAGGACATGATGAACGAATTACTATGTGTGCAATAATAACTAAAACAATTAAGGAGTTAATTATATCAATTTATAACTTATAACACAGTGCATACTGACGCCATCATTTCTAAACCAAGCGGCTCCACAAGTTTTGAGGGTTATCCCAACTTTTTAAAATACTAGTCTTATAACTAATTTATTCTTTCAGTAATCCGAGTAACTTAGCAATTTACAATCAAACATCAACCCCAAAACGAAAAGAAAAGAAAAAGGAGTTGAAGGTAATCACTAATTAGTCCTTCTACTTGTTTGTACATATATACAATGACCTGTATTTCTCTGCCAGTCATTTACTTCAATGTAGGCATGAAACAATGATAAATTGATCATTTTAAGCAAAAAACAAGGCAAAACTTGTAGGTAAAGGGAAAAAAAGAGAGTTTTGAAACAAGCTAATGCAATCACTGATAGTGACAATCAATTCAAATACACCAAGACAAACATATGAGTAAGTACCATGAAAAATTTATAACCTCACAAAATACACTCAGATACCTGTGGTTTTAAATCTCTATGGATGAGGTTCTTTTCTTGAAGCACCTGCAACCCGGCAGCTACAAGAACGGCCACATTATAAATAATAGAAATTTACACATTGCATACCAATTAGTGCAAGCAATTCAGAACATAAAACAGCAGAGGATGAGAGAATACCATGTTTGAACAGGCAAAACTACCTAATTAACCATTCACAAAATACAAAAGAATCGAAGAAACCTAATGTAATCAATAAACATGAAATAATCCATAGCAACATACGTTACAAAAGATTATTAAGCACCCTGAAAGATGGAAAATTAGGACGTAGGTTGTGAATTCAGTTAACTCTACAGAAAACAACAAATGATTGAAGTGCAATCACTGACCCAATTGCCTCATGAAATGGCGTGCAACCGGTTCAGAAACTTTGCCATGGCGATGAATGTAAGCAGCAAGGTCTCCACCAGCACAATACTCCAAAACAAGGTAAATCCTGTCATGGGTCTTAAACCACAACAACAATAACAACAAAATCATCACTTTTTTTAGTTTCCCACGAGTATCCTCCTTTAGAGACAATACTATCTAAGACACTATTAAATATTAAATCCTGTCACTTAAACCACAACAATAAAGACACATTCATTCTTCTTTCAAACAACAACAAAAAAAAAAAAAAAATCATATTTTTAAAAGTTTCTCAAGTATCCTTGTTTTTGACAATCCTATTCGAGACACAGTCGGTACTAAATGCGAACACCTCTCCCAGCAGAAATTCAAACCTCCACCGGTACAAAATCATTACCTAACTAACTAACAAACTAAATTACCAACAAACCATACCTGAATTGCCTCGAAGAGTCGAATGATGTTGGGGTGATGAATGGTGCTAAGGATAGAAATCTCTTTGAGAAGATTTTCCCTCACTTTGGAGCACAAGTGTCTCTTATCAATCTCCTTAACCGCATACTCCAAACCCGAACCTCGATTCCTTGCACGCCACACCACCGCGAACGAACCATACCCGATTCGAGGACCCATTATGTAATCTCCGATCACTCTGGGTCCTCCAAACTCCATCATCGTCGTCATCACCCAAAAAACTATGTATTAAACAACAAAACCAACTATGGAGTCATACGCACGTCGAAATTCGCTCGAAAGATTCCAACTTTGAAATTTGGGTGTGGGGAAACGACGCTGCTGCGGATAGTGGAGTGAGTGTGTACCAAGAGTGGACGAACCAACGCTTTCTCTCTCTGTTATTTATGGCTCTCTCTCTCACCAACAAAAAACACCCTTTGCTTTATTTCTTGCTATCTTTTTCTGCTGTTAAGATGGCTCATTTGATTTGATTTGATTTGATTTGATTTCAGGTTTGGAGTTTGCATTCCTTCGACCAATGATGTATTTATTTGATTTCATTTCTGTTTCTAGTTTTTAGATTTTTTTTGTTTTTTGAATTCTAGTTTTTAGATATGTTTCAATAATAACTAACACTAACCTGCCTTAATTAATCACTTGCTTGTTTGGAGACTTCGGAGAATTTTGAAATTCTGTATGTATAAATAATTTGCTTTTTGAAGTGTTGAATTAATTAAGTGGGAAAATAATGTTATCAATTCCCTTTCATCTTATTTTATGAGTCATTTCCTTTCATCT
>PYAF01001524.1:1537364-1563624 GCA_007407185.1 Glycine tomentella
TTCTAGTTTTTAGATATGTTTCAATAATAACTAACACTAACCTGCCTTAATTAATCACTTGCTTGTTTGGAGACTTCGGAGAATTTTGAAATTCTGTATGTATAAATAATTTGCTTTTTGAAGTGTTGAATTAATTAAGTGGGAAAATAATGTTATCAATTCCCTTTCATCTTATTTTATGAGTCATTTCCTTTCATCTAATCTTATATGTTATCCTTTAAAAGCAAATCTTAGTTTCAGTTTGGATCCGTTTTTCATTTTTTTCCCCTTAGATATCCTTCCTAGTAAAAGAGGTATACTTTAAAAGCTAAACTTTATTTTAACTAAAAGAATAATGATTTATTTATCTAAATCTTTATATTATATACTAATAATTTAGTTCATGCATTATATAGATCAAATTTAATGTGTATGTTTTATAATTATAATTATTTATCATAAAATATGAAAATATTCATATATATAAACGACTTTGATGATTTACAAAAAATATTAATTAATATCTAAATTAATAATTTTCAACATAATAAATCACAATAATTTAAATTTAAATTAATTCTTTGTGCTATTATGTTTCTAGACATGATCAATATGGTTGAGATTATTCAATATAATTAAAACTAAATTAGGTAAGAGATAAAAAAAATATTGTATTCTATAGAAGATAATGATAATTAAAAGAGAAAAGGATAATTTATAGAAGAGAAAATTCCTATGAAATCGTAGATGAGAGAAACAAATTAATTTGAATCAAGAAAAAATTGAAAAATTTATAGAAGAGATGAAGAAATTTAAATCAAAAGATAAAGGAGGAATAAGAGAAATCAATAATTTTTTTTATAATGAAAAATATTTGCATAGGAAGAAAAAGTAGTTAACCTTTTCTTGATAAAATAAAATTTAAACGAAATTGAATGTGAGGGATAAGGAGAGTGAAATTCCCACAAGCTATAGTTATTTATAAATGTGGATGATGTGAAATTTTATTATTTAATGAAAACATTTTTAAAAAGAGTTTAATTTTAACTTAATGTTAATATGAAAAATTTTATATTGTCAAATAATAATCAGAAATATAGTCTTATGTGAGACTTTTGAAGTTTTTTATTATGAAAAATAATAATCCTATCATTCATATTTAAACAATTTTTAGGTTTAATAATTTAACTTTTGATTTACTAATTGAAAATTTGGATCAAATTCATATAGGACTAACGCGAATTATGTGATTGTAGGAAGTGTAGGCAAACTATTGAGTGGCAATTTGCACAACGCCACAATGGAGACTTGTGCTCCACAAATAAATGGAAGGCTGAGTCATAGGGAAACAAATATGCACACAATATCAACGTTGTCTTTTACTTTATTTCCAATGTTTTTGCAGTTATTATTAGTCAATAAAAAAGAAAAGTCATTAAGTCAACCTTCCTTCGTTGTAGATTGCAGCAGCTTCACGAAACTTCCATAACATTTCCAGGTGATTGATTGGGCAACCACCAGAGTCAATTAATGTTTTTAATTTGACTCCTTTTAATTTTGAAACAACTTTTCACGGAGCAACTTCTATGTTTATAGTATTATTTCCCACACTTTCTTATCTACATCATTTTTATTGTTTTGATCGATCAACTCAATTAGTTTTTTACTTCAATGTATTAACACACAATTCCTTTTGCTTCCTAACTAAGTATTTATGAAGAAATTTATTTGAATATGCCATAATAATGGTTTCTATGTCTTTTTTAAACTGCTTTTATTATTTTTTCTTGTCTTGATATTAGTTATCTATTTTCATTGATTTGCAACTTCAAAAGAGGATTACCAATTAACTCATATACGAACAATTAAAATTCACCTAGAGTGATAAAAATTAGATTGATTATTGACTTGGTGAGATTACTGAATTAATAGGTTAATGATCGGATCCATAGGTTACTGGTTAAATCATATGAACCGGTATAAATTATAAGAATTAGAAAGTATAATATATTGTTTGTATTATTTACAACAAAATGCAACATGATTTAATGGCAAACTAAACATATGGTTTAAAATGCAGAAAAAAAAATAATTAAAAAGCTGTTGACATGTGATCCAACTTGAACAATTTTTTCTTCTTCTGGGTTTTTCTTGTTAAAACCCGATTCAATGACATAAGCACTATATTGAAAGCAGAATCGATCAAACAGGATAACAAACTCAGCTATAGATCCGGTTCCCAGTCGAATCCACTGGACTGAATCAATTTTTATAACACTCAGGCCTCAGCTATAGTTAGATTTGTTAAAACATAATCAAATTAAATTTTGTATAATTATGTATTACTCATTATCTCACCAATCAAAATTTGAGATGACATTTACAGTGATACGTGATTTGGATTGAACTTTCAAATCGTCCTTCAGAACGCCATTCCTCTCACATAGCATGAACCAAAACAGATAATGGAATTTTCATTCTGTTGAAACTTGATTCTACTAATGGTGTTCTTTCTGGCTCCCACGGTTCCACTTCTGAGGATCCATGAAAGAATGTTTGAAGTGGATTTGTATGGAGACTTTTATGGGCTTTAAGATGCATAAATTATTATCTATATAACTTAGTGTGTTTAGTTTGTAGTCAGTGTACTTTTCATAGCACCATAATGTAACAACATCAAATATAATTAATGAATTGCAAATAAGTATAAATTTTAAAGTGGAAGCAAAAACAAAAATTGTGAAAAGGACGTGATATAATAAATTCTTGCATTTTCTCTGGCCATGTGCTTGGCTTCAATTTTTCATGTGAGTGGACTAAATAAAGTTGGCGTCCAGAAGCAAAATAAGAAAAGTGATTTTTAGTCACAACGTGCAAACAATTTGTGAAGTGAAGAAACATGGAAGGGAGGGTTTCCCTGGCTTTGTGAGCTCGGCAATGAACAACCTATTAACATGACAGATCATGGGCCCACCTTGAGATTTCATGAACATGAGTGGGAGCACAAAAAAGTGCAGAAAAACATTTTGATGGTGTTCACATCATAAAATATAAAATATAGTATAACTTCTATATTTGTAAATATAAATTTCTCTTAATAAAGTGTCACCTTTATTTATATATATATAGAATTTTTTAACTTATATTTATTTGTTTTTAGATAGAATAAATTAGTAAATTATAATTATAAATTTTATTAAATTACATTTAGATATAATTTACTAACTTATTTTTCTAAAAAACAAATGAGTGTATGCTAACAAATACGTAAATGATTTGTTAATTTACACCCCTTAGTTTTTACAAAATGAGTTTACTAATATACATACCTACTTACTTTTTAAAATGAGTAAGTTAGTTAGTTATATATATAAATTTTCTTAAAATATATTAACTTACTAGCTTTCTCATTCTAAAAATAAAAATAAGTGAGTGTAAGAAAATAAATTTTAAATCATCGTATGTGGTTAAGAGTCATAATTAACTTGAGTCCCATTCTTAATTTCCACCTATTTTTAAGGGCAAAAGTTCAATATAAAGTATCCTAAAAAAAAATCAATATAAAGTAAAAGAAAGTAATACTTTGTCAATTCCAATGTTCCTCTGAAAAAAAATCCAATGTTTACTTTAGAAAAATGATATTGCATGTAATATCGCTGGCTTCATGCTTCGCATATAATTATTTTCATCTTTAGCTTACTTTTTCTTTTCAAATAAACAAATATCATAAATACCCTCCAAAATTGAATAGATATGATTCTATTTCAAATTTGTGTTAAAAAATAATTTTATGTACTTTATATCAACTAGAACTCAAGATGTTGCTTGTTGTTGCAAATAACGCGTTGCACGAAATTTGACAAAGTCGCATGCCTCTATTTTATTGGTTAAATATTAAAATTAAAACAGAAAAACAGTAAGTCTTGCTAGAAAACTATTTTTGGTATAATACATTATTAGCTACCTTTGGATGTGGATTTGCAGAAGCAGCTCAGATTTACTTTTGCGTTTCCCCCCCTATTTTTTGACGTGAAACTGAACAGGAACACAGATCACAAATGTTAAAAAAAATCACATTTAAAAATGGTCTTATTAAGGGATTAGATGTTCACTTTTTTTTAATATTTTATTTTGTTTTATTAATTTTTATAATTAATATCAATATAATCTTTCTGTTGCATTAATTTGTTAAAAAATATACACATTAAAGTGTAGATAAAAGGTCTAAGTATGATCGATTATAAATAGTACTCAAATTCTATTCGTTGTCATTTCAACTTAAGGGTTTCCATCAAAGAATTAAACATACTTATAAATACTTTAAGAACATCAATTAAGAAACATAAAAAAACATTAAATGTTTTGATTTACTTAAAAAATAATAAATAAATTTACATTTCTAATATAATAAATATTGTATTTTTTTAATAAAAAACTTTTTACTCCCACGCTAATTAATACCCTTAGAAACTAAATATAACATTTATCATATTTTTAATTACTTAAAGAATTAAATGACTTTTATATTTTTAACATTTTTTTAATTAATGCTCTTCAGACATTACTTAAAAACGTAGCTGGAAACAAATAAAAAAGAAACTACTTTCACATGTCCCAATTTTTATTTATTTATAATTATAGCTTTGATTTTGTTATGTTTTTTTTATTGGCTAGAAATTGTCTTTTGAAAGTTCCAAAGAACAGGTGAAAGGGGAAGCATACTTTGCTCCCGTACAAACACGAGTTGATTGAGGTAAAGACTTGACTGACCCTGTTCTTCCCTTGACCTCTATATATACTATTAACAAACCTTCTTCTTCCTCTAATCTCTTTTACCCTTTACCTTCTTTCAAAGTATAGCTTTTATATTTTGGTGAAAGTTTTACTTTTGCTGTTGTACAAGGTTTGTTTCTTGATTAGTTCTAATCCTTATAACATATCCTTTTCTTTTGGTAATGTTATTGTTATGTTTAGTATTGTTTTCATGCATCAAGTTATCATATTCCTTTGTGTTTCATGTCATTGCCTCTTGGGGTGGATTCATATGTGCAATAAATTAAAGTGTGCAAATATTTAGTCTCTATGACTCTATTATTGCCACTTACTAGTGTTTGGTAAACTTTTAACAAATCATGAAATGGATCGAACAATTTTTTAGTGAAATGTTATGTTCATGATCATTTGGTTTTCCTTTGAAGATGAGTGATGAGAATGGCGAAGAAGCTCGAGAAAACCGTCCGGTTCCACGCTTGAATGAAAGGATTCTTTCATCTCTGTCTAGGAGATCAGTTGCTGCTCACCCTTGGCATGATCTTGAAATTGGTAATCTTGTTGTTGACTACGTTGCTTCATTACATTTAATTTAACATTGAATGAGTTAAAATCAAGTTGCTATATTACCTTGTGGTTAGCCCAAATGCTTATGCTAAATCAAGGATTATTTTGGTCTTAGCCTACAAAAAAAAAAAGTTGTTAATGTTCTTAGGTTTCATATGCAGGACCTGGAGCGCCTTTGATTTTCAATTGTGTAAGTTCTGATTCTAAAAAAGAATACCGGTTGCTTCATTTTCTACAATAATGCTATTGTTTTCTATATTTATTTTAGAAAAACTCTAGGGTGTAACCAATGCACTGGTCTATTGTATCTGTCAAAATTAGATTCGAATTTAATCCAGGTCTATTATGAATTCTAGATTAGTGATGACACCATAGATGCAGCCTTTATTGGTTTTTAGGAAAATTAGGTGTGTAAAGATCAACTACAAGCCAAAGTTTTTACATAGAAGAAGCACAAAGTAGACATGAATTTTAAGTCCAAGTGAATCACATATTACTTGTCAAAGTGAAAATAACACCGGTTGCCATAGATTCCTGATCATGATAATTGGCATAATCCTGTAACATTCTTAAAGATTTTTTATAATTCTATATTACAACAATACAACATTTTGAAATTTCCATTAGTAGTTTATCTTTTCTTAATATCAATATTCATTCAAAACTGTCACACCATTCTTGACCAGAAATTTCCTACCATGTATATATGTTGTTTATGCTTGTTCAATGCTTACTTGCTTAGTTGCTATTTGCAGGTTGTGGAGATCACTAAGGGAAGCAAGGTCAAATACGAACTTGACAAAAAGACTGGATTAATTAAGGTATGAACCAATTGCTTCTTCATTTTAAAATGGGAGTATCTAGTGCTATAATTTGAAAAAGATTTTACAGAGAAATCTCTTCAAGATGACTTGTGCATCATTATATTCTTCTTACCTGCTAAATAATGGTCAGGTCGATCGGATTCTGTACTCATCAGTTGTTTATCCTCATAACTATGGCTTCATTCCAAGAACTCTATGTGAAGACAATGATCCAATTGATGTCTTGGTTCTCATGCAGGTAATAAATGTTAATGAAACTAAAATTTGGCACGGTTAATCTCTCTTAACCAGCAGAAAATTAAAAGCATCCTCTCATACATCAACTTTGAATCCTCAGTTAATTATCATACTTTTCAATTATCCACCTCCATTCAAAAGATGGTGCCAATCGCCAAATAAACTCAAATGCTGCATTAGCCATATTACCTTAAATACCTTTTCAGATTAGTAATAAATCTGATATATTAACAAGGTTATCCATTAGCAAATTTACTGAATTTGTTGACATGATAGGAGCCTGTTCTTCCCGGTTGTTTCCTGCGAGCCAGGGCCATTGGATTGATGCCTATGATTGACCAGGTATATATTTTTGGCTCTTTAGCTGATAAACAGTTGCAATTCTGTTCCAACCATTTAGACAATGATTAACAAGTTTGTCCTATTGACACAGGGGGAGAAGGATGATAAAATTATTGCAGTATGTGCTGATGATCCAGAATTTAAGCACTATACTGACTTCACAGAACTTCCACCTCATCGTCTCATGGAGATCCGCCGCTTCTTTGAAGATTGTATCCTTAAAAATCTTATTACAAAAGCTTGATACCTAAGTTTTCTTTAAGATTACTTTATAGTATTTTCATATAAAAAAATTGAATGCATTTCTTAACATATTGATCAGACAAGAAGAATGAGAACAAGGAGGTAGCAGTTAATGATTTTCTACCTGCATCCACTGCTGTTGAATCCATCCAGTACTCAATGTCAGTGTCTAATTATCTATAGAACACCTAGTTTATTTGTTTTTTTTAATCTCTAGTTTCTAGGCAAAATTTCCTTCTAGAGACACACACTTTATGGCCAATGAGATAATATTCCAATAACAAAATATTGTCTATCTCGTTGATCAATTATTCTACCATGCTTATTAGATTTCTTTATTTATGTAACATAAATACTGCGCCTGCAATCTGCTTCATTTCATCTCTCTGTCTGATTTGTTGCAGGGATCTTTATGCGGAGTATATTCTGCATACCTTAAGGCGATAGACAAGAATACTATACTGATACTATTCTCCACAAATCAGAATAAGCTGCAGCACTATAGATGGTTTTTGAATACATTTTGATGAAACTTTATATTGTATTTTGTATTGAGTTGGATAATATATAACAGTTGTTTGTTTTACTAAGTGAAGAAATATCCATAAACTGTAATGCTTCATGTAGAATCCCAGTTGATTGATATTTATTCTTATATAATAATATAATTTCAGTTTTCAATTAATATTTGCTAATCTAGTTTTATTTTGATTCTGCACGCAGTTGTAACCTTTATTCTAAACTCTTGGGGTACTTCTGTTCTATTTCTATCTATGTATTGTCCCGATTAGCCTAAATCTCGATTTTACAAATTTTCTTTTATTGTGTAAACTTCCATATTAATAGCCTTCATTTTACAAATTGCAAATTTTCTTTTATTTTGTAAATTTTCAAATCAATACGAAAACAGATAATTTAATTTAGACACTCGATTTTAAGCTTGAATTCGGGCCTTTTTTTCGCTTGACCCATTCGAGTTTTGACCAGGTTTGGGTTGGAGTCAGGTTAGGGAATTATTTTGTGGCTCAAATTAAAAAAAAGTAGGCCTTTTTCCTGGCCTGATAGGGTAAAAGTCCGAATTGGGTCAAATTACTCATTTTGTTAGGCAGTTACTTTATGCATTTCTTTAATTGGTTGCTACACTTAATTCGAAATGTAAAATTACATTTCCGAAAGGCTAATCTATGATGTAATGTTACATTCTGAAAATTACATTTCAGATTAGGTGTTTTGGAAGCTTATAAAAGTGCAGGAAGCAACTGCCATTTTGCTACCTCTAAATATGGGGTAAAATATCTCAATAATTAGATAAATTAACAAGCATTTTATGAATTATATTTTCAATTTATAATGTTTTTTAAAATATAAACTAAAAGTTATATAAAAGAACAAGTGTTTAAGTTATGATTTTGGCCCAATATATTCTACAATGGGTATGACTATAAAAAGGCCCATGTTATGGACATCTTCTATTTCTTTTTTCTACCCCCCACTTTTCTTTTCTTTCCTTATATTTTCTTCAAAATTCCTATGCTACTCATCTTTACACCCCACCCTCCCTCCACTATCCAAGTACCCTTCATCCTCAACCCCTTAACTCCACCTCCTCATCTTTTTCAACACATCTTGTTTTCTCTTTTACAAGCATTGGTCTATCTTGTCCTTCATTGCTTTCTCCATTTGAGGTTTTGCACCTCTAATACTTTTCGGACATTTTATTTGTTAATTTTTTTTAGTCACCAATTTGACAGAAATTAGTTTCATTTATGTCAAGATTCACCCGGTTGAGTCTATTGACAACATTTTATCAAGGCACTCAACGAATTTCCATCAAAAATAGTTTTGCAAATAAAAAAATGTTGATGTTTTTTTTTATCAAATAAATGTTAATTTTTATTTTTTGTTTGCAGGAGAATTAAACCCGTGACTTTTTTCCCTTTCATTTTTCTTCTTAATCATCTAGTCAACTTTGTATTTAAAAAAAGATTGATGGCGCAAGATCAAATAAGTGTCTATGCACTCTAATAGGCTAAAATAATTTTACATTATCATCCAATTACAGTCCAATATGTATGATAAATTTATTGACTTTTATAATAATTACTTCAAAAGTCATATCAATAGTGATATATGATTGGATGATAATGTAAAATTATTTTACAATGTCAATGCATGACTATTAAACTTTTAGTTTTGGGCATAACTTTTGTTAGGAATGATTTTCCTAGAAAAATATTCTGACCGAAGTGGGAAAAATATAATGATAGTTACATTTAAATTTGCTTGAGTAGTATTGTTATGATGTTTATTAATTCATATTACACCCACTACTTGCATTATATTTTCCCTTGACACCACAAAAAAAAAAATCATGACTTAGAGTTAAATTAGTCTATAATAAAAATAAATTATTAATATTGATATCGTGGATTATACTAACAAAATCATACATTATATAATAAACAATTATATTCATATAAAAAATTGATATATATTATCACTACATTAAATATTAGTACATTACCCCTTCAAAAAAAAATATTAGTATATTATACCATAGTGTAATGTAGACTCGTAACAAATTAAATTTATCAGACCAAGACTATGTTAATGATAGTAATTTTAACATCTTTTTTATTAATTAGTAAATGGTATTTTCTTATAATAAAATTATGGCTTATGTTGTGTGTTCATTGTGTGTATACATACATTTATTTTTGTTGTTGTTGATATATAGGCTACACACATTTGATCATATCTCATACAATAACGTACGTTTAAAGGGGTGGATTCAGAAAAAACCAGGGATAAAATCATAGACTATCTTTATCAGAAATTCCACAAGATATAAGGGAACTAACACTTTGGAAGATGCCGTTCAATGTATATATATATATTCTATATGGTTCCTTCTGATTAAAGAAACTTTGCCTTGGTTCTTGGTTTCTAGTCGGAAAAGAACTCGCGTCAATAAGAACATGAATTTGGTGGCTATTGGAAAAACATTCAATTGATCACATGGCACATGTTAAAGTGGTTCAAAATTACACTTCTTGCAATGAGTATATATACATAGGAAAGAAAGAGACAAAAAAGTGGTAGCCGTAATGATTAATGCGATAAATTAAGAGAGAGAGAAAGACAAAAGATGATACAAAATAAGTATAAAAATTTAGGTGTTAAAAGATAAATTTATTCATATATTATATAATATATATATATATATATAATATAACTATTTTCAGTTATAGATTCTTAATATTAATTTTCTTTTTTTAAGGTATATTTCATATTCCATTCGTAATTAGTTAAAAAATATTATTTTTCAACTTCTCAAACTATTATCCTTTTATCTTTATATATATATACTTGATTTACTTTCTTTTTTAAATTATTTATTATAAATCTAAAATATAATTTAATACAAAAATTAATTATATAAAAAATAATTATCAAGTAAAATATGTTGCGAGATAAAGAAAAGAGAACATAAAATTAAGAAAAAATAGTCAAGTTGATAAGGATGTAACTCATATCCTATAAAGATACAAATTTGAATTCTTATATTGATATGATGATTTTATTGATAAGTAATTCATAAGTATTTTTTATAAATATTTAGTGAGAAGCTTGAGACATTTCTTAATGTGATAAACTATTGAGAGATTGAATTCAACTAAATTTGTAATAGCGAAAATAAAAGAAGAGAAAAAGGCCATGATTTTCAAAGTGCATGTGAATCACGCATTCAGGTGGTCGGCGGTCCATATACATTGTCTTGTATGTCCCTCACACTTTCCTTACCTAACTTCCACGCTTTCAATCTCACCCATACACATCTTCAACAACAATACATACTCATATATATTCACATAATCATCTCCCTCCCAAATTTTCAGGTTTCATAACCCAAAACCACTTTTTATTTTTCCATCTTACTTTTTCCTATGGAAATATACTTTACATAACCCCATTTTGTTCATGTGCTCTGTTGCACTGACAATATTCCCCCCTCTGGAGGAAGTAATTTTTTTTTATAAAGTCTAATTTCTCATCCTTTCATTTTGATCACACGTACAACAGGCAACTTTTCAAAATTATCTCCCCCACAAACTGTGCGTATGCTCAATTAGTCATTGATGTGGATGGATGTGCATGTGTTGGCATCTGAGATCTGTGCAACACACCTCTTGCATCTAAGCAATACTTCCTACATATGCAATCAAAGTCTTACAACAAATGTTTTCATGTCAAATTCATGTGTAACTACACCCTGAGATTATGCTAGCTGGGTCAATATGCTTGATTGAGACTTTAGGTGGTATTTATTCCAAGAGGATAAGATGTATCATCCTATATTATTTTTGCAATTTTTTTATTATAATATTTTATGAATCTGACTATGGTATAAAGTAGCATAGTGCATGTGTGCCTAATGGGTTGTTAAAAACATATATTTCTATATATTTTTACTTTGCTAGTTTCAATTGTTTTCTTTTCTAAAAATAGAAAATTTCAATTAGGAGCTAAGGTAGAGGCCTTATTCGTGTTTCCATAAACATAACCTTGATTAAGCACATATTTCCCTGTATTGTTACTTTGCTAATTTAAATATTAACTTGGACAATAAAATATCACCTTACCTGTAAATATTGTATCTGTCACATTCATAATTCAGTGACTTGTTTAGATCACCTTACATGTAATTTTTTTATTTTTTTATTTTAAATTATGTTTTTAATTTTTCATTTGTTTAGATCAATTAATGATATCAAGTTGATCGATAGAAGATTAAAAATATAATTTACAAAAATTATATGTTAGACTCTTTATGAAATGACTAGTCATTAAACTGCCAACTTGAGTTGTTTATTTTTTTAAGGACAAACGTGACTTGTTATGCTATTATTACTCATTAGTGAATATTATTACTTAATAAAATTATTAAAACTGTTAATAGGAAAATATAAAATAAAAAACACTAAAAAAATTGTTTAAGAACTAAACAAAAATTCGATAGAACCAAAAAAGATATTAAATCCGAAAATAAAAAAAATCATCCTTAATTTGTTTCCATTTTCTAAATATTTTTCCCCTTTTGTATGGTTGGCTGCTGTAGACTTTTCCACGTTTAAAATATGTCGAACTATTCAGTAGTAAAATGCGTTTATGATAGGACAGAATTTTTTTTTTTTGAAGGCATAGGACATAAATTTATGAATAAAAAAAGATAGGACAGAAATTTATTACATAACATTATATATATTGCGATAAATTATAGAAGAATTGCCGTGTGAGTTATGAAATTATGAAATGGATACAACTATACTATTTCATCCGAGGTATAGATGAATGAAAAGAAAAAAATCTATTATCCTTTTCTCTCTGTCTCTCTTGTGAAATTCTCTCTCTCTCTCTCTCTCTCTCTCTCTCTCTCAAGTTAGTTGATTGAGCAATTAAATATCTAGAAATTCATATGTTGTAAAAGTATATTTTGGTTGGATTGGTTTGAGTTTAAGGTAAAATTTAATCCGAATTGATTATATTTAATTGAGTTAGTTTGGTTTATGTTTTAACTTTTTTTTTTGTTTATTATAAAAAATTAGTATATACTTTTAAGTCTTTTATCTTTATTTGTTGTCTTTTTATATAAATTTTTAATTCTACATTAATATAGGGTCAAATATATTTTACTCATTAATGACTAATTATTTATTTTATTTAATTTTTTTGGTGCTTATCAGTGTTATCACTTTGCATGTCTAATTATTTTTTTATCCAAAATATAATAAAATAATTATATAATAAACAAGACACTTAATGATATTAGATAAGATCATAAAAATATTAAAATGATCAAATAAAAGTAAATACAAAAATAGAATAAAATGTAACAAAAAAGTGTAAAATGTATTAATGTAAAAGTTAAAAAATGACCAAATCATTAGATTTATTCAAATTAAAATAAATAATTTTGAAAATAAAATTAATTATAATTAATTTAGCTTAATCAAATTGAAAAATGGAAAAAAAATCATAATAAATAGAACTAATTTAAGTAATTTAATTTCAATAACCAAATTTATTGGATAAATCCGATACTATGAATAATCCTAATATTTGGAATATTACTACTATTAGTCACTATCTCCTTTGGTTTATTCATGAATCATGATCCACAATGCGGGCCAAAATTAATTAAAGAAAGAAAATTGTTGAGTGCAATAATTTATTTATAGGGTCACATCTGGGTACCGTATGACATTATTATACGCATCTGTTGGACCACCATTACCTGACCTAAAAGTTTTCGACCATTATATATATATATATATATATATATATATATATATGTATGAATATTGTCCTCTTTAGCAAAATCAGAATAGGACGGCAACAAAAGGAGCAGTATCTAGTTAGATTGCTAGGCACATAATGTTTGATAACATCCAACTATTTGTAGTTTTACTTATAGCTAGCTACCTTTCTATAGATGTGATTATTTCGCAAGTTCTGTCAAGCTAGTGAGCACTTTTATAAAGGGATTAGTGTTAAACTGCAATATGGCTAAAAAATGAGTAGTTTTATTAGGGATCTTAAATTTAACTTTGAAAATAACATGGCATCGTCTCCCATGTTGTTCAATGATTCAAATTTTAAAGATAGAAAAGAAAAAGAAGAATTTGCCTTCTGAATCTGAGATGGGGAAGAAGCACTTTTTGAATTACGACAATTTTATTCTTAAAATTACCAGTTTAAAGAGAGCCTCTATAGTTCCAAATGAAGTTATACAAAAACCCTTTTTGACATATGTGACTCTTATATATATGTCATCTAGTAACTCCTGTTTAATTATTATTTTTTGTCAAGGTCGACGTATACTTCTGTTTTCAGGTAACTTTATAGTGATAACTAATTAAGAGTGTTGTTTTATAATTAATTTGAATTGGAAGAGAATTTGACATCAAGTTTTAAAATTCTCAAAATGATGTTTCACTCTAGGTTTTACCTCTATGTTGGCCAAACACTATGATTTCAAGTGATCCCTATTATGCATATATGTTGAATATAGAACTTAAGCTTGAGCTTATTATTTTTATTTTCTAATGAAATAAAGTAATGGTTTTTAATCTGCAAATAAAACAAAATTCAATATGGACAAAATGAAGGGAAACCCGTTTAACTTTCACTATTTAGTGTGAAAGGAGGGGTTATTACTAGATATGATATGTTTTGAGTGTGTGTGTAAAGGTTCATTGGACGAGTGAGTATATTTTCTTTTTTTACAATTTCAATTGCTATCAAGAAACTCATGCTCTTCCCATTATGTTATTCTTAATTTTTTTTTTTGGAAAAGTTTGTGTTCCTCAAAGTGTGGTATGATCTACTTGGCTTATGCATGTGTAACAATAATGTTTCAAGTTATTTTTTCTTCAATGGTGTTTTATACCTAATAAATGTTAGATATCATGGACTTGGTTTAAAGCCAATATGAGCTGTGTCCAATGCTCCTTTTTAGATTAATAGTGCATTGATTATGTAGCATGTTTTCATTTACCCCTACAAAATGGCCTTGCAGATTTATGTATCTTGGTTGGAGTGTCTCTTATACACCGTTTCTTAATTTCTTATAAAAAATCCACCCATCTAGAAAAGAAGACATTGACAATTGTTTCAATCATATGTTAATAGACTAGAATTGGACCGTGAGATTATAAACTAGGTCAAGCTTACGCACCAGCTATTGGTGTAGTTAGAACTACGGCTTAAGTGGGCCAAATACTAAACATAATTCAGTACACAAAATTTAAATTTCCACTTGCATGCATAATATATGTAAAAAACTAACATATATTAAAAAAATTTATGAATAAAAAATAAATAATTATATTGGTTGCCAAAATAGTACGTAATATATATGAGAAGAAATATATTAGATAAATGAAGTAATTTTTTAATATTTTTTATAGTATGCTCCACCAAGTTACCTCCTATGCAGCTAAATAACACAGAGAGTCCATTTATGATTTATTTAAGCTAAAAACTAAAAGCGAATTAAAGATTATGTAAAATACATTTTTAGATTTTTTAATAAAAGTGAAATTTTAAGAGAGGAAATCATAATTACATTTCGCGAGATTCATGCAAATATACATCCAATAACCAAGATTTTTTTTAATCATATTAAAATATTATTTTTTGTTGATCATGAAATTAGTAAGTAATGATTAATTTTTATGGAGATCATGAGTTAGCATATACAAAGTGATTGAGTATTCTTTTTTCAACACAATTTATTTCACATTTAATAAAAAAATTGGATTAATATATTTGCATGGTTTCACATCTTGAATGTGATTTTTTTGATGTTATTTTTTTAGTCCATAACTATCCTACCTAACTTGAATTAGATTGTGTTGGGTGGAAGATACATGTGTTTTTTTTTTAAGACAAACATATGTTTAATTTATTTATTATATAGCATGGCACGTACGATTGAATTGGTTTTATTTATTATATAGCATGGCACGTACGATTGAATTGGTTAAATGAGAAGCTGATTACATACTTTGCCATTGCATATATAGAAGAACTTCACCACTTTCCACCTACATTTGCGCCAGTTAGTATACAAGTCAAGACAGTGACGGGCACAACATAGCTGTAAATTGATGTGCCCCTAACTAAGGAATCGATGTGTCATGCGTGTGAACACAATAGATTTAGACCCATTCGATTATTGATGAGGGAACTTAATGCAAGAAAGAATCGAAGGAAGGAAGGAAAGGGGGGGGCATATACTCCCAAGTCAGCAAATACAGCTTGGCAGATCATAATTATTATACTCATACAATTTTGCAGTGGAAAGCAACAAAAGCGAGAAACAAAAAGCAAGACATGGTTGCACTACATGAATATATAAATGAAAGACGAAGAAGCTGTAGCATATCTAGTGGGCTAATCTTGCTAGAGCCTACGCAATTCAAGCTTCGAAAGCGACCTAACAGCAAGATAGCCCAACGGTTTTCTCAGAGGGTGTGGACTGTGGTGCAGTATAGTAGTAGCAAGGACACCAAAAAATTATATAGTAGTAGTAAGGGCACCACGTATAGCTAATAGTGTGGGGTTAATTTTATTTTTCATTCATATATTTTTATATAAGATAAATGAAATTAACAGATCGATCAAAGGATTAATATGGTGTGATATAATTGACAGATAATTATGTCCTTAAAATTGTGGTTAGATTTTCACATGTTCGATCTTTATATTATGTGCATGCATGTATATGAAAGAATATGAGTTAAGAAACATTAATTCCTTAAATATATTTTTTTTATCTTGATAAATTAATCTTTGACTTTTAATCAAAAGATACCTAAAAAAAAAGATGAAAGTAATCATGTCTCTTAATTATGTATGTCATAAGGGCTTCACAATTTGAACTCTAGGTCTATGTGTGTGAAAAATTTTTATTAAAGAATATCAGCACATTAAATAAATTTGTATCATGATATATTATATTAATCTTTGACTTTTAACTGAAAGATACCTTAAAAAAATGAAGGTAATGATATCTCTTATACATACAATGAAAGAGCCTCAATGTTCAAACTCAAGGTTTATATGTATGAAAACAATCCGTTGAAAAATATCAATTTTTTACGTAAATTTTTGTATCTTAAAAAGACTAATTTTTGACATTCTATCATAACATACCTTAAGAAAGAAAAGGAGATGGGGGGTTGGGTGTGGTTGGGCGTTTTTGGCTTTGGCTTGGTTGATCTGAAGGCTGAAAAATGGAAACTGTAATAACATGTGCTTCAACAGCTACCTACCTAGCTACAGGCTGAAGCTATTCTATTTATATATTGTGTGCACTTGGTGTGCCTCTTACATTAGTTATATATGCTCTTCAAATGGAATTATTGGGTAAGCTCGCCACCACTGAATAAAGTTCCTTTTTCCAGCAATCTGGTTGAATTGAATGTGTCCCCATTCCCTTACATATGGTCCCACACTGTATTTCTGTGGTCTCCCTTTATCCCTTGCTAGTGGCAGATTTTTTGGATCATTAAGTCTGTGATAGATCAATGATGTTTTGTCGTCCTTTTGATAAACTCCTCCCCCCCCCCCCCCCCCCCCCCCCCCCCCCCATGGGATCATTTTGTCCCTTCTGTATGGATTGGCTAATTGGCTATTTTGGTAGGGTTATCCTCTTATGATCGATCAACTCCTTCCCGCATGGGATCATTTTGTCCTTTCTCTACGCGTATGTTGTTATATCATATGTAACTTAATGTAGGTATTTATTTTTTATCTTGATATTTTTTGTTCATATCTTAATTTTTCACCTAGTTTACATTTCTCCCAACTCTCTCACTTCCTTATACATACCCATTATGATATTGACTTCAAGAGGGTGTGAGAAAAATATGTTTTATTATTTATGCTCTTTCTCTTTCTATACCTTTCTAGCTTGAAACGGAAATTGACACAAGAACTTTTGGTTGAATATTTTTTCATTTGCAGATGTTTAATTATAAATGATATGTATTTATATCATTATATTATTAAGGCTTGATGGCTGTATTGACTTAGATGCTATGCACATGTGGCTAAGAATATTTGGTAATGTTAATTAATGCATGGCTCGCATTGGTGGATGATTAACAAGATGTTTTGAAGACTATTTTCATTACCTGAAAAAATTGGATGTGAACATATAGCTCGAAAAGACATTGGACCACCATGTGGAGGGAAGTTGAATATTTTGCTATAAATGTTAGGTAAAATGTTTATAAATTTGATTGAATGTATGTAGTGAAAGGCCAGCGGAGCAACTCATGAGGGCCCTGTACTCTTCACTGATCCAAAACTAAAATTAGATAGACGACTTTTTAATACGAAAAAATGTACTGAATCATTTGAATAAACTCCTACACATTAACTTACAGTCCGGTGCGGTCAAGATTAGTTTAGGAGTAATTATTGATAAAGTTATTTGGTTTAATATTTTAATTATCATATCCCTTGTCACTCGTTAAATAGGTATAATTTGGCTTCTCCTTCGACATAAATCTTATTTGACTAAGAAGCAACAATCTAATTATGGCAGCAACCTATGGCAACTCCTTAAATAGACGCTTCCCTTTTACCCACATATAACCCTGATCAAGGCCTCAAAACCTTAAATAACAATTTGCTAACCATCACTCTTAATAGTGAGAATAACTCATTTCAAAGTATACCTTTCTCTCTTTCTCAACTTAAACACACATCAATAATCTAAGCTATAGCCACCTAGCTTCTTTAATTTTTCTAGTCTTATATACTAAACTCTTGTTAAGTTTTTGTAGTTTAAGTCTGATACATTTTGCTTTTAGTTAGAGACTCATATTTATAGTGTTTACTTTAGAAAATATATTTTCAAAATTATGCGCAAAACCTTCAATTTTGAGCTCACAAACTCGTGGACTTGAGTCTGACCTTTATAGGCACAAGTTTACTATTCAACCAATTTGGCCAAAATTCAAGTTCTCAAGGTTCCTAGTTCAATTTCTTGTAAAATCCTTTGTTTAGTTAATTTATTATTGACCTGGATTGATTGTTAAAGTCCTAGATGCATGGATCATAGATATATGTCATAATTGAAATTTGAAGAGTTTACAAGACATACTTAGGACTCAGGCTTTTGGTATTCAATTTTTCGATCAGTTTTGAACATTGACTTCATTAGCTTCTTTCTTTTATTTTTGGACTTGTCTTATGTTGAAATGCGTCATTTGTTAGCCTTATCTCTTCATCAAAACTTCTTTGGGTAATTAACTTGAATGCTTTGGAAGCCAGAGAGCCATGTTTTCTGATTACTTGCAGAGCTTGTAATCTTTCCATTATTGGTTTCAGCCATTCACATTTAAACATGTCGTCTACTGTAAAGCCACTATAACATAACTCAATGATCTCTATCACTCTTCCAAAGTAAGGCATCCTGCCAAACCTCATTTGGTTATCATTATTGCTTAAGTAACTTCTTTTTCCAAATGCCACAGAAACTCCATTATTTTGAATTTTTAATAACTTGTCTCGTGCTAATTAAGATCCAAAATTTGTATCTATTAATTTACATTACATGATGTGAACATTTTAGCTTGATCAAAAAGATCTTGTGCAAGACTAATAAGAACGTCTTTATTTGATTTGCTAAGGTTGTTAAGATTATTGTGAATCTAGATGTCGCAATATAAATTGTTAGTCACATTTTTATTTCAGTTTAAGGGTGAAATATGAAAAACCACTAACTATTTTTCAATTATATATAAGAAGCAATTCATTTATTTGTGACTAACATTGTATATCATTAGGCTCATCATATGTACATAACCACGTCAATTTCATCTTGTCTCAATATTATCTAAATACCTTTAGCAAAATGCAAGAATCTTTTTCCACAATGTAACCTTCTATTATAAATCCTTCTGGTTATGCTTTATGACAAACATAAAATTAATTTCAAATGTCCTAAATACCTATTTATAAAACGCAACAAGTTTATTTAGACTAACCGTATACATATCCAAGCTTAACTTCTTTAACAAGGTGAACAATGAAGTGAACCATATATGATAGTGAAAAATGAAGGACAAAAATAATATTTTCATGTGACAAAGTGAGGATAGTTTGACTTTGCAAGTTGTCCAAATCTTCAACTTTCAATATTTTACTACAAATTAACAAATGAGCACGACTCGATTAATATTGTCAAAACCTCATTAGACAACAATGTTTGCATAACTGACGATAATAATTGGTAATCAATACATGTCAATCATGACTATTCTCCATTCCATTTATCTTGAGATAATCTAAGTCAATGCACTTGGGGTGTTGCTTGAATAATCTTTGATAAATCATAATATAAGTGATATTTTATGCTATTTTATGTATTTTCTTGACAAAATTAAGGTTTACGACATTAGTTTTTATTCTATAAAAGTACAATGGCTCAATTAAGTAAAAAAGTTAAACAATGTAGAATTTTATGAAGATTTTGATACTATTTTTAATTGATAACAACCACGGCTGTGGTCAATCAGAAATGCCCCATCATTTTACAACATCTCAAACTTTAGCGTTAGGATTTCGAAAATGACCGTAGTGAATATTATCATGATCATAGTGAGCTTAATCAAGGAAAACTAATATTTATCTATAATGTACCTAATTAAAGTAATTATCTTTAGATATCATATCAGAATATCTATTTATAGTGTATCTATTTAAAGTAATTATCTTTATGAATCTATAAATAAGAAGCTAGAGTTTGTATTTTGGGAATTCAAAATTCATTATGTATTTTACGATTTTTGAGAGCTTTGAAGAGAGGGAATTGCACTAACAATAATTGAGATCCTAAATTATAAGGGTTTGATCTCTTTTACTTTCAATGCATGATTGTATGTTATTTAGCTTTT
Source organism: Glycine tomentella (assembly GCA_007407185.1). Classification (NCBI taxonomy): domain Eukaryota; kingdom Viridiplantae; phylum Streptophyta; class Magnoliopsida; order Fabales; family Fabaceae; genus Glycine; species Glycine tomentella. The sequence continues at coordinate 1,557,802 of PYAF01001524.1, forward strand.
CTATAATCATGGTTGACTAAAACCCTTAAGCCTCGGATTGTGATGTAGTCACACAGTGAACCCTAGTTCCTTTTTTTACTTTCAATGCATGATTGTGTCTTTCTACTGCTTTCTATTTTATATTGAAAATGATCACTTTGATTCTTAATCAATTGCATATGTTAGTGACCATCTTCTTGCAATTAACTAAATTGTAAAGTGATAGGGTTCATAAAACTTGCATAAGCAAATTAGTGGCATGAACTTCCTTTATATAAACTTCTCTAAAATTCATCCTTAACCATAAATTGAATCACAAATCACCACTACATGGTTAATTTAGGGGAAAGAATGTTCTCAGACCTTGATTATAGGCTAACAATTAAACTAAGAGGTATTAAACAATTATTTGATAATTAAGATATCTGAATTGAATTAGGACTTAAGGAGAACAATGCATGATAAATCATAATCTGAGCCTTTATCTCTCATACATATCTCTTTTTTGAAACTGTTGTCTATCTTTAATTTATTTTCTTGAACGCAATCATAACAACACCCAAACTCAAATTAAAATCCAAAAATTGTTTAGTTTATGCGATTTAAAGTATTTAGGAACACAACTAATCTTTAGGGTATTATATCCCGACTTTGAAGTCTACTATTATTACTGTATATGATATAGTTACCCTTAACAAGTACATATTTTATGCATCAACTATCCAACAAGGTAATGTTTTTTAACGTCGTCAAGAATGTCTTTTTTCCTTTACTAGTCAGTGTAAAGACAACTAAAGGATATTTACCATTTTCGTTTGGCCAAAGGCCAAGTCTTATCCCAATGGATTTAAGGTCTCTTAGAGCATTGGTGTGATCTTTTGACTTTACTCTATCATTTAGCAGAGTATATATGATGTTACACATGTTTTTCTCAATATGCATCACATTAAGATTGTGATGTAAATAATTATTTTTTCAATATAAAAGTTCAAAGAATATGTTTTTCTTTTTCCATTGTCGAGTACTACTCATGGGAAATGCAAAGGTTTCATCCCAAAATTTCATTTAACTTAAAGCTCAACAGTATTTTCCATATAATTTCACCAAGTAGTAACATTAGAATCTTAGCCAATTGCTAGGAGTGATTAGCGACAAGTGCAAAAAAGTTCTACGCTGGAAATTGAAAAGTCAACTGAGAAAAACATAAAAGAAGTCAATTGAGAAAAATATAAAAGAAATCTCTCTGGCTTGCTATAATTGAAAGTTTATTTCCTCGACTAGGATGAGCTGGATAGTAATCTTTTTAAAAATCAAAGTTGAGCTACTTTGACTTAGCCCTAATATATGTGTACGTAGACTACTTTAGAGCACATATGCATGATGTACTAAAGGTGATTGGAAGCCTGAGGAAGAACATAAGTGCGAAGAAGAAAAAAATTATAAGGGTTTGTTAGAGAAATTAATTAATAGTCATTTGGTTTGAGATTATATATATATATATATATATATATATATATTCTTTTTTAATTACAAAAATTGTGACAGTATTTAAAATTTTAATTTTTAAAGATTTATATAAGAAATAGTAATTTTTTATAAATCAAGAAAATAATGAAAAAAATTAACATTTTGTAATTAAAATATAATTAAATATCAAAAATTAACATTTTGTAATTAAATATAGAAAATAAAATTAAAAATATGATCTCAAAATTAAGCAACTCTTAAGAATATGTTTCATTGAAGTGTATAAATAACATTATTTATTTGTAATTTTTTACAGATAAAATAGAGGTAATAATTAATAAAAAAATTTCTTAAATCAAGCGTATGTCCTTATAATGCCTACCTACGCAAATAAATTCATAAAGCGCTAATTTGTTTTGGAAATACATATATTTATGGATTATAACAATAACAATGATAAAAAAAAAAATTATAAGCTAGACGCTTTAGGCGAATTACAATCACATAATAGTTCAAGAGAAGACTCCGAAAGTCATTGATGGAAAACTTATAGGCTAGCTTCTATAATTTATCTTGGTACGATAGCATTATGGATGATTCTTTCTGTAAGGTATACTGTATACCTTTGTATTTAAACTTGCTTTAATTTTACCCAAATTGTCAACCTAATAAAACTGATATATATAATGCGCAGCCAAATGAATTAACGTTGATTTGATGAGAAAATTAAGCACAACTCGACCAATAGATAAGGGAAGTAGAAATTAATTCAGGAGGAAATTTAAACCCATGTTGGGTTATCGAGGCTTTATTTTTTCTTTCTTTATTTTTTGTGTGTGGTAAAATGACCCATAACTGTCTCTAAAGTAATTCCGTGGAAATATGACATATGTAGTTGTCTCTATAAGAACCAGTTATAGTGTGTGTTCTAAATTCCTAATTTTTTTCATTCTCCCTTCAATTCAATTCAAAACACTTACACAGTTGCAGTGCTAGCTGGTTAAAATACTGGTCCAACCCCAATCCCCTTCCTTTTTTTTCTCAGCCCACTTCGATTCCCCAAACTCCAATAACGGAAATCTGAAAAATTGAGAGCCCCACCTAAAGGCCAGATGATGAACTTGGAAAATGATATACCCTAGAAAAATGAACTGTGTAACTGCACTCCCTGTACCATTTATGTATATATAATATGTTTATAGTGTCATATTTCTTTGCATTACTAATTATTATCTTAACTGTTATAAGTATCATTTAACTAAAGTTTATATGGTCGTTAACTGAGAGCTGACAAATAATAATAGCAATAGTTTACATTTATGTGTATTGCTAACAAGAGCAACGTGGTGATTGCAGTATAGGATATAATAGTTATAGCAGAAGTCTACTTCCTATGAATATATTATCTTTTTTGGCAAATGTCATTTGCATATGATTCGGAGAACATTACTGTTACAAGTTGGTATATAAACCTGAAGTCGAATTAGACATTATATTGATATTTAAAGACCTTAGAAAAACAAAGGCCTAGTATGGTATTAGTGGACGTGGGGATATATCAAGTCCATTAGTTAATCACCCCACCTAAAAAAAGAGAGAAGGTATATAGGAGAAGGAATTATGAAGGAGAAGAAAATGTTCTATATTATTATTATTATTATTATTATTATTATTATTATTATTATAGCTGACGTTCATTTCGCTCTAATATAATTTTTTTTATAGTTTTATTATTCTTTTTTAGGTGAACTCAGATATTCATAGGTAAAAAAAACTAAGAATTAATCTCTTGAGTTATTCAAATTTATTTTATTTAGAGTTAATTTTGTACAGTATAAGTTTTTTAAACCATACAATACGAATTAATTAAACCCTAATCATATGTTTAAAAAATAAAATTATTTTTTTATTTAAGTTTTGTTTAATTATTTGTTGCAACCATTACTTATAAGGCCACCCTACCATTCATTAACCAAAGGGCGAAAGAGAAGGGAAGCCACCTCATAAAGCTGTTAGAGAGAGAGAAGAGCAATTGAGAGTGTGTATATGCATTGTACAGTTGGGGTGTGTGTAGGTACGTAGGACTATATAGGAGGAGGTGGTCCAAAACTCCAAACGCTAAACACATAATAGCACAAGCTATAGCTATATTTGAGAAGACAACAGTTGCACCGTACCGCGAATTATTGTCATCCATACCAGTGTTACACTACTCTCGTCTCTTGTGGATCCATTTATTACATGGTTAGGTATAATACACCTTACCATTCATATCACTCTAGCATCATTATATATATATCTACCAAAATATATTAGGCCCTCCTTGCTATCTTAAGTATATATGTATTTGGATAAAAAAATCTCAAGGAAGTATTATATTTATAAAGAAATATAAAACTTATTATTTGGATATTAACTAAATTGGACTGCGAATTGGGATAAGAGGATTTTTAAATATCGATTTTGTTAACTTCAGTCTTAATAATTTCTTTTAATTATGTCACTAAAATTATTAAAAAAAAAACAATTCAAATTAATGTTTCTATTATGATCTCAATATTTTTCTTCTTCTTATATTTGCTTAAAATCAGGTCTGAGGATTTATGTTAACAATGTCCTTCCTCCATAATTATCCTCATTTATTGATTTTAATGTTTCCTTAAAATATTTTTGATATTATAAATATTTCTTTTTAATGTTCATTTTAATTTATAGTTGCTTAAAATTAGGTCCGAGGATTCATGTTAACAACGCCCTTTAAATATTAATTAGAATCAAATGGCATAGGAAAGTGTAATTTTTAAGGATGTGTTTGATTTGGGAAAAAATCACATTTTATGAATAGTTATAAATATTCAATATTATTTCTATTTCGTTTTCAATATTTGTATAGAAAATAGTAAATAAAAACATTTTGTTTCATTAATCATCTTCTATAAAAGTATTTAAAAACAAGGGGGAAATAAAAATAAGGTAACATTTTGTAATTATTTATAAAGATAAATAATATTTTCTCGATTTTTCATTTCTTCTCCCTTACTATGAAGATCGTAGCAAAATCAATAATTGATAAGATCAACAAACCAAAGAACAAGTTGTATAAGATCACATGCTCCTTTGACACCCTAGGATAATGTAGGGTAATCGGAATGCAATCGTGAAATTGATTGCTCAGAAAGTCAGGCCACCTTAGGGGGAAACACTTCCTGAGATGTTTTGACAACTTTAAGGCACGTAACTTGGTTCTTAAACAACCACAATTTGTAGATATTCTACAAGTTGGCCATGCCTATAGACAATATATACTTAGCCTCAAAATGATCCTCGTAGAGGTTGAGGCTGTTGATTTGACAATGGAGATGACCTCAACTCCTCAAGTTTGTAGAATTTCAAATTAAAGTATTGAAGAATGTGGACTGGATTATATAGAGAAGTTGTTGCTAGTGAGGTTTAGGTATTTAGATTGAGGAGGAGGTTGAAGTATTGGTGGTGTGATCATGACAAAGAGAATTGAGAGTATAGGTTATCCAAGGAAACCTAATTGGATTGGTAGAGTTAAAGGCCTTCTTTTTAAGACATTAAGAACACTAAGCAGTGACATTTCACCTACCATTTTTTTTTTTCCAAACAAGATATTCTTTTATAGACAATGGGAAGTCAATTAAAGCAATTGAATAACCTGTCATTTTAAATTTACGTTAATATTAAAATTCTTCTCCCAAACAATTTAGTTAATTACCATGCATTAAGTAATTCAATATAAAATATGACTAATTCAATTAAATAAACAAATAATTACATAACTATTTATAAATATGACTATTTATAATTATAAGTGGCGGAATTAGATACATAAATAATTAATAAATGTTAAATCAGTTATATACAAATTGGTAATTGATTAATTTGACATGAAAATAAAATGGATAACTTTTAATATTCACAGAATTTCATAAGTTTAAGTGCATGTAACGAATTAATCCTTCAAAAAAGTACATGTAACAAAGAGGAATTTATTCATAAAAAAAAACGACGATAAATTATATTTATTGATATCAGGACGTCAAATTTTGTAAAATAACATCCTCCAATAACTTTACATAAAAAAATCCTCCAATAATTTTTTTTCATTTTTTTATCAATTCAATATATATAAAATTTTACGTAATTAGACATTTGTAGTAAATATATAATGAAATGATAACTATTTATTTATATTTTTAATAGCATATTATATGTTAAAGTACAATGATGAAATGAAGTATCAATTAATTTATGAATTTTTGTTTACTTAATTTATTTTTTGAAAACTTTGAATCCAAGATATGTCATTTTACAAAGTTTAACATAATGTTAAATGATCTTATATAAATAAGG
>PYAF01001524.1:1565054-1579274 GCA_007407185.1 Glycine tomentella
AAATACATCTCAAAATGAAGGAAAATAGATAATTTTATGAATGTTTAATTGAGAAAATGGGAAGAACAAGAATATGGATTAAGTTCTGTATTCTAATTTATAATATAAGAATATATTTATGGTGATTCCACTTTTTATGTACTTTTTTATTATCTAAAATATGTTATTATTATTATTATTATTATTATTATTATTATTATTATTATTATTATATGTGTAGTAGAATGTTTGGAAAATAATTATTAAAATATGTGGCCAATGTAAAAAAAATTATACTGTTCATTAATTATGAATTGTCATATATGATAAAATTATTGAATTTTATGATAATAATTTTAAAGAGTATATCTAAAATAATTTATGATTTGTTGATGTCAACATAATTAAACTCATGTTTTTGAAAGGGATATTTTATTTCAACAACTACTACAAAGAGTGTGCCAAAAGAAACAATAAAGGGTATCACACTTGTAAATGGGAGTTTCCGTGCATATAGAATTGTAATTGAAATGTGACTAGACTCCATTCATCTCTTGCCAAGGCATAGCAACCAGTTTGTTTGATCCTCTCTTCCCTATGTTTCTACCACTTCTACAACTTGAGTATGACAATGTTAATCTTTTTGCTTGTCTATATCATAGATGCAAATGTGCAATTTATGGTGATTGGAGACTTTGCCCAACCCATAGAAATAGGCACATAGATCACACACTGGACCACATGATACTTACTTTTCATAAACATAGCCATCTATTTCGTATAGAGCTAGCTAGCAGCAATTTCAATTAATTGTACAGTCTACAGTATTAAAATGCACTGCTACTGCTAACAATATATTCAGCCATCAAAGAGACAAGGACATGTTTGCTTTCTGCTTTCAAGAAGCATAACTATATATGAAAAGGTAAATATATAAACCACGCTAGCTTGTTATTTATTTTTTGTTCACTTCACTTTTTTATACTAGCTAGCTGTTCTCTCTACATAATAATAAGAAACAAAGCAAAATACTGTTCTCAACAGTAATTAATCTTCTGATCAGTTTCCAATTACTTTCTCAAAATATAGAATGTAATTCTTTTCAAAGCATAATCAAATCAAATAATTTACAGATTGAGGTTTCTCACTCTTTCGCTCCCACACTTGTACAAAAATATTTACTATTCGATCATGATATTTTAATTTATCTTGCTGTGTACAATATTGTACATAAACCTTATTTCTGATGAATTCAATTCGCACACTTGATGTTTTCTGAATTCAATTTGAGGGCTTTGATTAGAACTCCAGATTTGTTCACAAACATATAGAAATTAAAAAAAAGGGAAATTAAAGAGAATTTCGCAATCCCTCTGTAAAAAAATTAAAGAATACTTCTAAGTCTCTGAAAATAAGTTTGAACTTAGCTCAACCTCAAAAATTATTTTAAAATTAAGATTATTCCTTATTTATATATTTTATTTTGACATTATCTCTAGCCAATATTTTTTTTTTTCAATACGTCTTCTCACGCTCGTCCATCACTTTTGGGCTTAATATGTGAATAATATGTTGGATGATCCTTTAATGGATCTACAATAAGCTATGATATCACCTTAAAATGTCAATTTAAATCTAACTCAATCTTATAAAATTGTCTTGTAAGATGAGGAATGCTCCCATATATATATATATATATATATATATATATTATCTTGACATTATATATGATCGATGTGTAACTTGGGTCAATATACCCGTCACGTCCACCACTTTTGAACTTATTTCGTAGATAATATCGTGAGTGATATGCTTAATAGATTTAGGATAACTCATAATATGAAGGTTGTCGTCACTTATATGTTGTATCTTGGCACTATCTAGCTGATGTGAAACTTGAATTTTTCTCAATACTAAGAATGTAGAATTGAGTCTAACTCAACTTTACAAAATCAACTTGTAAAGTGAGAACAATCCCTCGCTTTTAGACTTTTATTTGAGTATATCACTAGTCTATATGAAATCTTCAACACACTTCCTCACATTGAGGATTATACATCTCGAGTGTAAAACTTGTAGGATTAAACTTTTGCAAGTGGTTCTATAACAATCCGATAAAGAGTGTCCAATTCAAACAAACCACATAACAAACGTGTAAAAAACCTGGTTAAAATCAATAAAGTTGATCAAAATCAGTAAAAGAAAATAAAAAAAAAAGTTCACAATTGGTCAATGAAAAATGCTTAATAGAATGTTATTTTGATTTTCTTTTGAAAAGATAAAAATAAATCAACTCAAAGTATTTGTCATTTTTTTATTCTAAATATAAACTCGTTATTATTAATAAACATCTGTGTATATTGTTGAATTTTTTTTACAGCTATATTGTTGAAACTTAAAGTTAAGTATTATTATATATTTTATTTTAAAAAAATTACCCTTTTTTCGAATATGTATTTTTATTTTTACCTTGTTAAGAATCTATAAAATTATATTTTGATTTTAATTTTTAATATTATAAAATTATGATATCATGTTTTTAGTATTATTTATATAATAATAATAATAATAATAATTGTATTAATACAAGGCATTCAATTAAAATTCAACTATTAAATCTTAAACAAATACTTTGATATATTCAATTATTGGTCTGCTTTTAAAAACATTTTATAAAAAGACACATAACATTGTAATCGATGCATTAATGAATAAGTACTGAATGAAAGGTCAACCACGTGCACGAGAGAAGCTAAATCATCGGTTATGTTTAATTGCATATGTTGTGTCAACTTGTTATTTGTTACATACTTCAACTTGTTTTAATTTCAACTTTTCTTTGTTATTGCCCCAAGATACATAGTTTATCCACATTCAACAAGTCTATAAAATACCAGCTTTCTATCTTCTTAAGGAAATTTCTTAACTCTGTGGGTGGCAAAACTGCATATTAAATTTGTTTCATTTGAATTTAATCGACAATTGGAAAAAAAATGATAATTAATTGTTTTGTACTAATCTCCTAGGTACCTGCTACTTCTTATTAATAAATATCACATGTGCTTGTTTTGGTATTGCAATCATTAGTGTTTAGGGGAACTTACACACATTTGGACTGATTTAGTTTTCTTGTTTTGTCAAAACACGTTATTATTCATACTAAAAATGAAGAAAAATAAAGAATATCTTTTACAGTCCCAAATAATTGAAAAAAAATAGAATTTAATTTTATTCACTCATATATAATAATCAAATTAATAGTTCATACATTATATCATTATTTTTAATTATATATAAAATGTGAAAAATATAATTTTAAGAATAAATATTTTATTTTATTTTAATGATAATATAAGTATAAATAAAATATATAAATAGATGAATTTAAACTTTTTAATTAAATATATTTCAAATTAATTAAAATAATTAATGCAATTAAAAATATCTTTTATTGAATAATTAATTAAATAAAAAATATTAATTTAATTTGTCACAAAACCTCATAAGGCATGTCATAAAAAAATAAAATTTAATGATTTTTTTTACGTGGAATGATAAAAATACGTATGAAAAGTTATCTCAGTTCTAACAATTATATTTCATAACACAGGTAGATTCGGTTTGGTTCCTCACTTCCCCTTAAAATAATCAAGGTGAACTTTCAAGAATCAAGCTTCAGCCCGTATCAAGAAAAAAGAATGTGGAAAACTTTATGCAGTGAAGAATTAATTAGGAAAAGGGAATAAATTATATGCATACATGATGATAATAACAATGAGGATGAAGTAATATAATTAAAAGCCAGAAAGAACTAAAAGGTGATATTTGGCATTTTTTTGGGATCCGGGACATTAAATTTGGAGTGAACTCGGGAGTTGGAAGTTCAGAAGAAGAAGTTATTGGTTTAGAATTTATTTATTTTCCCTTAAATTTATACAGTTGAAGAATATTGAAGAGGGAATCATATATGTGTGGTTGTTTAGGACGCAGTAGGAGAGGAAATCAAATGATAATTGAAAGAGAATATTGAAGGAAGGTAAAGCATTGAGAAAGAGAGGTAGGTGTTCTCATTCTCTCAGCTCGGTTATATATAAGGATTATGTAATTAGCGTTGGAATCACATAGAACTAAAAAATTATGTGTTTTAATGCAAATATTTAATTTTAAAATAACTGTGTTGAAACTTTCATATGAAAGTTTATAAGTATTGGATTAAGCTGATTTCTAAACACATACATTTAATCTCTTGTCACGTCACAACTTAAAGTTTTAATTATTGTTAAAAAATATGTTTATATGCAGTATTTGAATGTGTATTGACTCTTGAACTAGATTATTTCTGAAAAAAGATAACATTAAGTAAAAAAAAAGAAAAAAGAAGTTGTCTCAGGCTCCCTGCTGAGCTAATTGCCTTTCCTTACGGCTGGGAGGGACCAGCACACAGCACACAATGAATGGCACCAAAAGTCAAAAAAAGAGAAACTCAAAACAACCTAACACTGTGCACTCTCTCTCTCTCTCTCTCTCTCTCTCCTCTACTACACCGTTGGCATTGCACCCCCTCTCTACTTCTCTTCTGTCTAGTAACAACAACTTGTCATACATATATTGTATCCATTTTCCACATTTAATAGTAATTTTTACAAAAAGAAAAAATAAAAATAATAAGGAGGGTGCAGATTTAACAAAGGGAAAGTAGCTCATTGCTTCTTAAACAACAACTGGCCTTTTATTGTAGAACCGGAAGCATATATATCATGGTTTTAAACACCGGTATGTAATTAAAACCACCATATCAAGTGATCAAGGTATTTTAACACTATATAATCATATCACAACTATAATTATGATCATATTTTTCCGCAATTACACATAATGTAAAAATTATCTGATTCACGACAAGGCAACTACAATAACAATTTAAAATCATGATATATATATATATATATATATATATTATAGAAATTATTATTATTATTATTGTTATATTCCAAATATTATGAAAACGCTAGTTGCTCACATGACCCCAATACGCACATTATTCATGGGCCCCCACGTAAGTGTAGTAACCCTCTTTCTCTTTCTCTCTCTGACTTGTTATGTTAAGAATAAAACTGGGTTGCAACAAACATTTTTGGTTCTTTTTTCCTATATACTTGTAAAGAAGCTTCCTTTGAGGTAACTACACTTTGTGTTAGCTAAAACCCACATCACCCCTCCCCCCATCTCCATCTATCTCTCTTTAACATATTGAGTTGTTTAGGTAAACAATAACCCCGTTTTGAATCCTCCATCTGTGCCTTGTCTTTCTTTAGGGTTTGATGATGATGCCTCATGGTCAAATATGAAGGCACCGACTCTCTCACAATTCTCTTGTACTGCTAAATAAACACCTGCTTTTCTTTGTTTTCTTCACAGCCTCACATATCTATCTGCCTACTCAAATATCTTCTTAGCTCCAACTATATATTTTTTCTTGGTAATTTAATTCCTTTATATATATAATCTTGTCAATTTCTTCAGACTCTAAATTTTACATTTTTATGTTGACAAACTTCAATTTGGTTCTTTTTTTTTTTTTTTCCCTCCCCCCACTTACTCCTCTTCCTTTCCCTTCCCTTGATGAATTCATATTTTTTTCAATAATTTGGGTGACATTGTTTGATTTTGTAAGATCCAGAGGGCTATAATTAGCAGAATTGAAGGTGGGGTCAGTGTATAATTTTATGGAGTTGATGCAAGAAGTGAAAGGGTATTCTGATAGCAGAGAGGAGGAGGAGGAGGAAGAGGAAGCAGCAGCAGCAGAAGAAGAAAGCAGCAGTAAGCACCACTACTACCCCTTTTCTTCTTCTCCCTCTAATTTGTCTTTATCTTCTTCTTCTGCTCCTTCAATATCATCAAATTATACTTCTACTACTACTACTGCTGCTGCACGTCCTCTTCACCATCATCATGTAATAAATATCCCTCACCAACAAAATCCATGGCTGGGGATGAATATTATTCATCATGATCATCTAATTCAGTCTCCAGAATCTCACAATTCATCATCTGGGTTAGGGTTGTTACACCAGCACCAGGATGCAGCAGGTTCCAATTTCATCATCAACAACAATCATCATCAACAACATCATCACCACACAACAAAACAGCTAGATTTCATGGACTTGTCACTTGGTAGCAGCAAGGATGAAGCGAATTTGCAAGGATCTTCTTCTTCTTCTGTCTATGCTCATCATCATCATCATCAACATCATGCAGCAAGTGGTAGTAGTTCTTCTGCCAATGGTAAAACCAACCTGCAGCAACAGCAACAGCCTGCTGAGAAGGAGCACATGTTTGATAAAGTAGTGACACCAAGTGATGTGGGGAAGCTGAACAGGTTGGTGATACCAAAGCAGCATGCTGAGAAGTATTTCCCTCTTGATTCCTCAGCCAATGAGAAGGGTCTGTTGCTGAATTTTGAGGACAGGAATGGAAAGTTGTGGAGGTTCAGGTACTCCTATTGGAACAGCAGCCAGAGCTATGTGATGACCAAAGGATGGAGCCGTTTTGTCAAAGAGAAGAAGCTTGATGCTGGTGACATTGTTTCCTTCCAGCGTGGTGTTGGAGAATTGCATAGGCATAGGTTGTACATAGATTGGAGGAGAAGGCCCGATCATCATCATCACCATCATGGCGCTGTCGACCCTTCAACCACACTCTTCACACCTTTCTTTCTTCCCAATCAGCCTCATCACTTAATGTCCATCAGATGGGGTGCCACTGGCAGATTGTACTCCCTCCCTTCCCCAACCCCACCACGCCACCATGACCATTTGCAACATCAACAACACCTCAATTACAACAACAACACCATGTATCATCCCTTTCATCACCATGGTGGTGGAAGTGGAATTAATGGTACTACTCATCACTACAACAACAACTATCATGAGATGAGTTGTACTACTAATACTACCACTTCAGGATCTGGCTCAGTCTTTTACCTCAGGTCAACACCCCCATCAATGCCATTGGCTGATCACCAAACCTTGAACACAAGACAACAACATCAACAACAAGAGGGAGGTGGCAATGTTTCACTTTCTCCTATGATCATTGATTCTGTTCCAGTTGCTCACCACCTCCATCATAATCATCAACATCAACATCAACACCATGGTGGCAAGAGTAGTGGTTCTATTAGTCCTAACACTGCAGGGAAAAGACTAAGGCTATTTGGGGTGAACATGGAATGTGCTTCTTCAACAACATCAGAAGACCACCCCAAATGCTTCAGCTTACTGTCCTCATCTTCATCAATGGCTAATTCCAATTCTTCACTATCACCACTTCAGCTTTTGAGGGAAGACACACTTTCATCAGCAGCAGCAGCAGCAAGGTTTGGAGATCAGAGAGGAGGAGTAGGGGAACCTTCAACTTCAATGCTTTTTGATCTGGACCCTTCTTTGCAATACCGGCAGTGATAAAAAAAAAAAAACAACAAAATTGATCTGAAGAATCAAAATAATGGAAGAAGATACGAGTTTGATCTAAAGTCATCACCACCTACTACCTGGGCTAGCTACACTCTCTTTTGCAGCATTTTTATTATATTTTTAATTTTTTTTCCTTTCTCTTTTTGTTTCTTTCATCAGCTACAAAGGAAAGAAAAGGCTCTCCCAGACTTTCTTCTTCTTTTGATCAGTAATTAGTCTTTAGCTTTTGCACGTTTTGAAGTCTTTTAGTACGTTTAGAACTTCTCAATGAATTAATTAGCTGGGGATTTGGGCCCCTGAAGAAATATTGGAACATCCATCGTTTCACAACCTAAAGAGGGAAATGAAATCCATGGAGATCAAATTACGCTTAGACCTTTTTTCAATTGTGTATAATACAATACAAATATATTTATTATTATTATTATTATTATTATTATTATTATTATAGTATATATGTCTTTTGCTCTTTCTATTTTAATATTTTCTTCAACACTGCTGTCTCTCTCTCTCTCTCTCTCTCTCTCTCTTTCTTTCCGTTTACTGCATTTAATGATACACAGAAAAGCTTGTTGCTTTCTTCTTTCCTCTAATGTTTCTGTTAGCCTTGTTGGGTTGATGTCGTTCAACACACTGCTCCTTCTGCTCCCTGCTGCTTAGTTAGGCATTTTAGCTTTGCAGATAAAGCTCAGAAAGTTGTACAGCTGTAAAAGGGTAATTTTTTCTGATCTTATTCCTCTTCCCCTACATTTAATTTCATTACTTTTTCCACTTACTACGCTGTTGTTACATAAATAATTTATTAATTATATATATATATATATATATATGTATGTATCAATATAAGTACTAACACCACCCCCTTTTTCCTCTATCTCCCTCCACATTGCTACTTACTTACCTTTTTTTTTTTCTTTTTTTTTTTTTGGTGATATGCTTTTGTCACTATTCATCAGCCGCCTTCTTGTCTGGATTAGCACCGCACATAAACGTGATATAGGAAAAATGAATTTTTTAGTGCCTTAAAGAGTAAGTAGCCTAATTTTATTTGATGCTTATCTCAGTGTTATGGCCTTTGATCTCTGATGCTTAATTACCTTAATTTAAGAGATAATACAATTTATGAAGCCTTTTAGACTTTATGGATTTAGATTCCTCATGTGATGCGTAATTAGTCTTGGTCAGTGTTGCTACTGTTGACAGTTGAAAAAAAACTCATTGGTTACTTACATACATTCTTTGGATTTGTCACAGATATTGCAATAATTACATTACAGCTAAGACTTTTGGATCATCGAATCAAGGAGCTTTACTTTTGTGATTAAGGTGATCAATTACAGCCAGCTTATAATACCTTTTTTTCTTTTATGTGTGTGTGTGATACTTGACATTATATGGCGGATATAGAACATATGCTATAATAAGGAAAGAAAGTGAAACGTTTCCTTTCATGAAAATTGTCGTTTTGATTCATCCGAGCATGTGTAGAACGTGGACTAATTGATTTGATTGATCTATCTTATTAAAGGAGGGAAAATGCTACTTTTTGAAATTATCGTGTGAATTAATATGAACTGAGTAAAGGGAGTTGTGTGTATCACTGATGGGGCACATTGATGCATTTTGCTGTAGCCTTTAGGTTTACATGATACAAAGACTTTTTTCGTTTGACTATTCATATATTTTCTCCATGTTTATTCCGTGTAATAGACTCATCGAAACCACTATGTTTGAAAAAATATTAAGAGTGGCATTTAATGCAAAACACACTGTTCATGGCATAAAAAGGAGATATATCAAACAGAATGTTATATGTTCTCACGGTGTGAAACGGGGAAAGGAAAGCAAAAGCAACATATAGGACAGTGAGATCAACAGTGTGTGAGACAAGACATACATAGGAGCAGGACCTTTGTTTTGGCTACACAGACTTGAATGTGATGCTTTTTTCTGTTAAAATAATAGGAATAGGAGTATCTCAGATCCTTTGGGAGTAAAGTCAATTTCCATGAGCTCTCGAAAGTCTTGGAAGAATCCTAATGCCTGCTGGAAATTAAAGAATGAAAGAGACTAGAAATGGAACCTCTTTTTTTGTGGGGAGATGATCAAGTTCATTTCAAATGCTTGGAACCCAACAATAAGACAGGAAAAGATAGTTCAGATAAAACAAGGCAGAAAAATAATAATTAAAATCTTGGTTTTTTTTTCTTTAATTTTTATTGTATTATATTCTCCTATATCCTTGTTAACATATTTAGTCATGATCTTGCATACATCAAGTTAGTTAAGCGAACCAAATGATATTAGGAAAGACACACAAACAGAATAATTTTATGGTCATAGAGTGACAATATTTTGCAAGCTAAGGTAGATCCGGGATTCGGTTTTATGCCTTCATACATACACATGCATGAATTATACACATGCCACTGATCATGAATTATAAAAGCATCCTTAGAGTCAATTGGTATATCAAAGTTAACCATAAATTCAAGGGATTAATTATTCCCTAGCTAGTACTATTAGGTTTCATGTTTAATTATAAATCATGGACTTTATATTCATATGATAATATAGTATGAATATTGTGTATTAGCAACGTGAAGGTTATCATTGTTTTGGGAATTGCATCACCCCTAGCTAGCTAGATAGAGTGTATTAAAGTCAATGTTTGTTGTCAGTTATACATATAGTAGTATTGATAATGTTAATTAGTCCTATCCACTATTCGTATAATTAATTAATGTCTGCTTGTTATGGGCGTTTTATGCAGAAGGGAAAATAGAAGCTCTACCAAATCAGGCCTTATGATTTAAAGACTTAACAGCTGCCATTTGGGTGTGATTTTAGAAAATTTAACCAAGGTACATTTTTCCTGAATATATGGGTTTGTATAGCTAGGTCACAAGCATCATGCATATTCAACCACTGATATTTAAGTCAGGAAATCAATTAGATAATACTTGACGTGATCATATTAATTGCAATATCCTTCAATATATATATTGTCCAATATATAACTGCAAAACGGATATTGTCTTGCATATCACGCTCAAGAAGTTATCAACAGATGGATATATTTCATCATAAGAAAAAGTTGATGTAGATAAGAATTATTTTTCAGTGCCTGGCTGATTAGTTCAACATCTTTTTATAGTTCAACATTGAAAGGTAAATTACAACAGCATGCTTAATTCCAAGTGTACTCGTTGTCAATTAATCTCATATCTAACGTTAGAAAGTAATTTTTTAGATGTTTCCCCCTGAGCCAGTGATAGGTATATTGCAATAAAATAAAAAGAATATATATATATATATATATATATATATATATATATAATGTGTTGAAGGATAATGAATTACATTTGAAAAACAGTAGGGGAAATAACTTAATTAATATACTTCCTGAACTTAATTTTACTGGGCATGATGGTTGCATTCACTCCCTTCTTTTAAATATGCAACTACTTTCGAATGTCACGTATATATATCATAACAACATACATAATGTATTAGTTGAGATTCAATGAATTCCAAATGCCATGCATTTAATATTTTATGCAGTGTTATTATACTTACAATTAATAAAGTATTGCCAATATTTAAATAATTTTTTCATTTTTATTCATTAATATAATTAAAAATACTGAAAAATGGTAGCATAAATTCAAATGATCATAGACTTAAAAATATTTTTGTAGTGACATATACTAATGTGTGTGTAGTAAATTTATGAACATTTGGTCCTAATTTGTTGGTTTAAAAGTAAAACTTCAAGACCATACAATTTCTTCACGTAATCTCAAAATTTCATGCAATATAAGCATGATTATGTTGGCTTAGTGATGGAATTTCCTGTGCCTTTCAAAAGCTAATTCTAAAAGATATTATAGTTACAGGAAATAATTATGCCAATCAGATTTACTATAATTAGCCTTACTTTAACTGTGCTATAAATTATAAAATATTTTAGAATTTTTTTTTCTTTTGAGTACGTCTTGCTAACTAGGCCATTAGTCAAGGGATTAATAGATAACTTTATTTTTACTAAAAATCATGCTAAAATGCATTGGTAATCATAATAAAATTACATTTTTGACACATTTTATTAAAAAAATGTTTTTATTTCTTTAACCAAAGACATTGATTAGCATTTTTTTTATACTTTTACTAAATTCGATTTTAATTTTCAAACATATATAAAATATGGGAGAAAAACATTGTTAAGTTTAACTGTAACAAAATGTTACATTGACATGATTACTTTTCATCACTTTAATAATCAGATTTTACGAACATCTTTTGAAAAATGCAAATAGTATCATACTGAACTTTAATGTATCATTGATTATTATTTTCGATTTATAATAGATCACCCTGATGTCCAAAGTTGAAAAGTGGTTTGTTCGATGAATTAGTCAATCTAAAAAATGACAA
Organism: Glycine tomentella; assembly: GCA_007407185.1. Lineage (NCBI taxonomy): Eukaryota > Viridiplantae > Streptophyta > Magnoliopsida > Fabales > Fabaceae > Glycine > Glycine tomentella. Next base: position 1,576,952 of record PYAF01001524.1, read on the forward strand.
ATTCATTATAATATATAAAATAGATTATTTCGTTATAATTTTCATTAAAAAAATCACAGAATTTGTTAGCCCTCAACCCTGCAAATTAAAATTATTTTTCCCATATATTCATGCTTATAAAAATTCTTTCAAAATACTCAGTCTTGTCTTACGAGAAGTTATCTTAAAAAAAAAAAATATACATTTATATGTAAGAAAATGATATCTTATCTGTTTACATAATTAAGATCGATTTCATTCAGTAAAGTCATATAATAGGCACTGTTAAGTATGTTTTGATGGTTTAGGGTAAGATGGGGGGAGGGATTGATTTCTTTTTCTCTTGTTGGCATTCAAATTCAAAGCAGCCACGGTGAAATGACAAAACACCTGATAATGCCAACCTTCTGTTGTTAACAACCACAACAAAATAAATAAACTTTAATCTGTGAGTGTTTTCCATAATTGATAGTAATTTTTTCTATATATGGAAAAAAAAAACATTAGCAGATTTATGATTAATTTCATCCACGCATGTATAGTTTTTAGTTTCTTTTATAACATTAATCATTTCTGTTCTAAAGTGCTTTGAATTTAATTAAATTCTCGCTCTAGTAGAAAACAAAAATATACTGTAATAATATAGCAATTCACCCCTATTTTGTATTTCGTTTAATTTTCAAATATAATTCTTATTTCATTAACAATGCACAAAATTTTATATGGTCATTATAAGTCAGTCAAAAAACTATTGTCATTATAAATGTTATTATATCACACATTCATTACTAATTATTATTGAATTACACCGAAAATTGAAAAGAAAAAAGACTTAGCTAGTACATACAGTGATAGATCACTTGCTATATATTGTCTCATTCAATTCCAATTGTAAAACTTTCATAGTCATTTATTTGTGTGTGTCTATGTCGTTGATTAATTTCTTTTAACACCTCATGGTGTCACTTAATTATTTACTTTGACGTTTATAGGCATGTTTGGATTTTTTTTTAATAAGCACTTTTAGGAAAACAAAATAAGAAAAGACAATGAATTTTTAGTTAAGATTAAAATTAAATTATGCACTTTCCTTTAAAAAAAAACATAACACTTTAGTTTTTAGTTAAGTTGGATGAAAGAATTTTTATAAAAGTTAAGTGTATGCATAAGTTAATTTTGTTAAAAAAAACTTAATTCATTTTATCTTTTTTTTATAAGTATTTATTGAGAACTTTATCCCAATAAGATAATGTTGCAACAATATTATTGTGATCTAAACATTTTATTGGTAGTGTTAAAATCAAGAAATTTGACCCCTTGCCGTTAATGATAAAAAAAACAATTCTAAAACATGCATATAGATATCGAATTTTTCTTCATTACCTAAATGATTATGAATTAACATGATGTCTATTTCTTAATTACATACGTGAGCAGTAACTTATGATATTGTTTTCTTACGTTCTGAACTACGAGATCAAATTATTTCTTATGGTGTATTCAGTCTTCAAATATCTATGCAACTTGATAAACTTATCGCAGTATCTGTATAGTTGATTTTAAGGATAATTATTATTTTCTATAACACATACACAATTAACTCCATTAAGCAGCTTATAAAAAAAGTCAATTACGCAAGTAAACTAGTTTTTAATAATAAAAAATCATCAATTAAAGTCTTACATGTTTGTAACGGGAAAAGGTTCCTGATACATCATTTTTATGTTTCCAATCGTAGACAGAAATTTCAAATTCGAACGTTATTCCTGCAATATTTTCTTTTTTTATTTTATTGAAAACCGGTGCACCTAAATGTCAGTTCTCTAATTGGGGAAAAAACAATATCCTAATTCTTGTCTAGCGTTAGATGGGAGGTTTAAAGAAAATGATCAATCAATTTTACCGATAAACCAAGAAAATAAAATGTTACAAAAATGATGGATACTTTGTTGGTTAATTTATAATAAAAATCATTGGGTGCATTGCTGATTTTAGAATTATCTATGTAATATATATATATATATATATATATATATATATCAAGCTTTTTTTTTTTTTTCGTTTTCGTTAATTAAACACACAACTGATTGTTTGATGATTTTATCCCAGAGCAAGGAACCATAGTATTTGAAAAATTTAATTTCTATATATGAATATTTATCAAAAGAAAGTTTACGATTTCTCAAAATTTTAATATAAAATAACGATACCCTACAATATAAGGGAAATAGGAATTAATCAAATACTCCTATATCAATCAAATGATTTGCATTGAAAATATTAACTAATGGACGCCTGATTTGATTCAAATTTATTCATTTATATGTTAAGTGTACATGAAAAT
>PYAF01001524.1:1583826-1596974 GCA_007407185.1 Glycine tomentella
TTTTGCTTAATTTACATTTCAATTCAATACAATCATCCAACTACTTTTGTGTATTTTTCTGTTCTTGTTCAATCATAATTTATATAATTATTGCGGAATCTTTCCAATCCCTGTGGAGACGATACTCTACTTACACTTTTATTACTTGTTAAACGATCGGTGCACTTGCCGTATATACATTCGCATAAATCGCGCAACATGCGAAAATCAATATTCATCAGCATGAGACGGAGACAAATTAACAAATGTAAAATGTGAAGAATGAGCATTGACAATTAGTAATAGAATCTTTTTACTAAAAATAATATCCAAAATACATCTCGAAGAGTTTAATAATTATATTTTATCAATATAAAAAAATTTACATTATCAATCAACAAAAATCACTATTAATATGAATTTTAACTATTTATTATTAAACAAACATATTATATATTACAACATGTAATTTAATAATAGAAAAATTATTTTATATTATTAATACATAATTTATATTTTCTTAAAGTTATGATGATAAAAAGTATATTATAATATATATAAGTTTCAATTTAACTCAATCATAGAACCTAACTAACTTATAATTAAGATATGAAGATTATCTCTTACTTATAAATACTATTTTAGTTGTATCATTAATTCATAAAAGATCTCCAACACATCTTTCTCATCATGAGTTAGGACTAGACATCTCAAACATCAATATAATAGAACTAATAATAATTACTAAAATATGCTTTTATACCATATTATAATTTAAATTTACTTTTAATTCAATTCCAAAAGTTGTTAGTTCATATATATGATAAGAGTTGTTCTCATTAATTTGATCATAAATCTCCAACAAAATATAATAAAATCTTCTAATAAAGACTCTTAACTTTTTATTCTTCATGTAATAACATTTGACAGTGAGACTAGTAGAACAATGCAATGCTTGGTTTGACTTGAAGTACGTCGTTTTATATGAGGGGACCGAGTATGAATGACAACCACAATTTGGAAGAGAAGAAATTGAATGAGCAACCATAATGCAATATTAAAGCGATTAATGTGCGATTACTCACGGGAAGGAAGAAAAATAGTAATTTGATTAAACTAAGAAACCAAACGAGATTTGTATTTGTGTTGCCTTTTTCATTGAGGAAAGCAATTAGCTGGAGTACAATTGCAATTGTTCTCTTTTTTTTTCGATCGGCAAATACTTGAGTTGCATTTTTCATTGTAGGAAAAAGTAATTACCTGGAATACGATTGCAATTGTTGCTTTTTTTATCAATAAATATTAATTGTTAATATGTTAGTTTTTATTAATGAGAGATTTGTATCCATATGACCTATATCAATCATTTTTTTCATCCTATTTTTATCATCAAATCAATCTTATATTTTTTTTACAATTATTTCTTTTGTATTTTGGTCATGGAAGACATTTTACATCAAAATACCAACATCACTTATATACTTGTTTTATTTCAGAAAATAAAAACAATATGTAGTGAAATTTGTATTTTTACTTTATTAGTTATCAAACGATTTAATAAAAAATATGTATAGTCTATTTTGAATAGATCGATTGTCTAAAAAATTTCCCACACATTGAAAAATTAAGGAAAGGTAAACACTTTGAGCAATGTGCAAATAATTGAATTATATGTCAATTAATCTTTTTTGTTTGAGAGATTAAGACATTCTGGGATGACTTCTGTTTACTAATTATTCAATGAAATTAGTGTTTAAACTTTAAATATAACTGCCAATTATATATTCTCACATTTTGTCAATAAATCAGTTATACGACTATACTTCCTTTTTCAGTAACGTGAGAGTAAGATTTAAGGATTTAGATTGCCTTCTAATAGTAATTTAAAACCGATTATAATAAGACATTTCTAAATTTTATATCTTAATTTTGCGGGCCCCAATAAGAATATCTTTATATTTGCTTCAATTCATATTACATCAAAGACAAATACTTCTGCGGATTTTGGACTGTGATAGCTTTACAGTTTAACACTGATCCTCATTAATTTATACAAAAAAGTTTCGATCCATTCTACTACTAAAATACATACCACCCAAGTTAAAAAATGATATAAACATACAATAATTTCATGAATCTTACATCAGCAAAATTAATAGAACCACCCTAACGAACATTTGCTATGCAACTATATTCTTCATATACTAGAGCTGAATATAAATTTGGTTTTGAGACCTTGGGGCCGGCTTATGAAAGCAAACTGCAGCAGAAAGAAGGATCTAACAATATTTCCACATATTTGTTGACCTCACCTTATAAATACCTTTACTCCAAGGGTACACAATAGAATTTCATATTGCATAAAAACAAGATCAAAGAAAGCATGAAGGTAACCACACCAACACGTTCCACTCTTCATTAACATGTAAACTCGTTCAGATAAACCTTCATAAACAAATGTTTCATCTAATCGTAATCGACTCTTAATTTTAATCTTTGGTTCAATAGATTTAACTCTTTATTTTTTATAACTAGCTAGTATTCTCACATAACAAAGTGAGTTCAAATTCTTGACTTAAAATATAAACCTCATAATTAGAAATCAACAACAACATCAATAACATCTTTAATCTAAGTTAATTGAGATCAGTGGTAGATGAATCCAATAATAAATAAGAGGAGATTGAAAAAAAAATGGAAGGAAAAGGGAAAGGGAAAAGAGAAATAAAATTTTAAAAAATAAGATAAAAGAAAAGAAGGGGAAAAAAAATGAAGGGGGATATGAAGAAGAAAATGACTAAAAGGGAATCATATGGAACATAAAGATGATAATGAGTCTAACCCTCCACCAAACTTATAATTTTTCTTCATTTTGTCCTAAGACACACCGTCCGTCAATCTATATCACTCCATTAAGTCTTGTTTAACAACCTTTCTTTAAGTAAATTTCGGTCTATCTCTACAATTCTTTGTGTCGAATTCTTGGTCACAAATTTTTGTTCTTACGAAAGCTTTCAAAGATCATCTAATTATGTGCCCAAATCACATCAATCTATGTTCTCTCATCTTTTCACTCACCGATACTACTTCTACCTTTTATCAAATATCTCCATTTCTCATCTTATTCATCTTCGAATAACCACACATCCACCTTAACATCCTCATTTCTACTACTCCTATTTTATGCTCATGTTGCCTATGTGTGACCAACATTCAACTCCATATAACATTGCAGATTTTACAGTTGTTCTATAAAATTTTCCTTTTAGCTTAAGGGAAATTTTGCGATCACAAAAAAATTCATACGCACTTCGTCATTTTATTCACCTTACTCTAATTTTATGATTTACATCCTCATCAATCTTTTCACCTTTATACAAAATTGATCATAGATATCTAAAATCATATTTCTTGGGTATCTTATGACCAAGTAGATGTACGGATCTTGATCATTATCTTTTATTAACGAAAACTCACACTTCATATACTGAGTCTTACTCTGACTTAATGTAAATTCTTTAAACTTCAAAGTGTTTTTCCATAATTCAAGTTTCTTATTAATATCGTCTTTCATCTCATCAATAAACATAATATCATCTACAAATAGCATATATCACGGTACTTTCTCTTGCAAGTTAATGGAACCTCTACCAAACAATCAAATTAGATAGAAAGAAAGCAGGACACCAAGTAACAAAGCTCCTAAGAAAGTTATAAGGACATTAGCTAGAATTCAGAGAACATGTATGTGGAATGGGATATCAGCAAATCAGAAAATTAACTGGCTCAAATGGGATAAAGTTTGCTTGCCGAAGGATAAAGGAGGCCTCGGTGTCAAGAACTTAGAGTTATTAACCCTAAGTCTGCTATCTAAATGGAAATGGCGATTCTTAACTGATCAGAATTCGATATGGTTTCCTTTGCTGCAATTCAGCTATTACCCTCTTCACTGCACATTCCAATCATCTAGACAATGGATTATTCTTCACAATGGTGGCGAGACATTTGTAGCACAGATGACAACCCAATTGGATGTCACGGCTGGTTTGATGATTGCATCCAAAGACAAATACACTATTCTGGGAACAAAAATGGTGTGGAGATGCACCATTGATAGAAACATTCCCGAGACTATTTCAAATCACATGTAACAAGGAATCACTCATTTCAGACATGGCCAATGATGATGGAGAGACCATTATTTGTATGGGGAGAGGAAATTTTATCACAATTGAAGAATTTGACACAGCATGTCAGGATGGTCCCACTCGTATCAGATAAGTGGATTTGGACACTAGATGCAGTAAAAGGCTTCTCGGTGGCTCTAGCATACACCTCTCCACACAACTGCAAGCTTCTTCTTCAAGAACTCGAAGCAAATTCTGGGATAGTGAAGCACCTTCTAAGGTATTAGTATTTTCATGGAGATTGCTGCTAGACAGATTGCCTTCATGTGAACAACTTCATAAAAGGAATATTCATATTCAAAATTTAGAAGCTTCTTGTTATTTTTGCAATTGGAGAAAGGAAACCACTCAACACTTATTCCTCATGTGTCCTGAGACTATTCATATTTGGCAAGGGATTTACAGATGGTTGGGAACAGATATTGTGTTTCCTCAGGAGATATATCAGCTGTATGATCAGTTCGGATTGTTCATTCATGGTAGGAAATGTCGCATATGGAGCATTTAATCTGGCATGGCGCACGTTGGTGCATATGGAAAATAAGGAATGGTATTGCTTTTCGGGGAGAACTTAAGATCATCTCATGACTGTGGTTCTTGTACAGGAGAAGGAACAGAACAATGATCTTCTTCTCTTCCTGGTGCACAAATTCCTTGTTTTACTTGAATTCATATACTTAGATATCTTTATTTACTAGATAATTTTGGGTTACATGATGCCACACTACGGGGCATAGTAGATAGGCTCATTTTGAATGTACATTTGCAGCTGTACTTGTACAGATCTGCTGATTATCAAATATAAGAAATTTCACTTTGCCTTTCAAAAAAAAAAAAAAAAAACGAGAACATCAATGTCAATAACCTTAGACGAGTTTCTCATTATTGATATCTACTACATAAAAGTGTCAGATGAAGAATTAGCTTAAAATATTGTTCACATGGAATAAATAAGAAATGCACAGATACATGCTCTAAAAAAATAATCTAGATATACACATAAGAGAGAGATGGAAAAAAAAATTAAGGGTCTCACTTCAAATAATCTATCATAAAACTTGCCTAGAAGTTAAAAAATTTGATAAGCGAACATAATATTTTTCAAAGCATGACCATGTTTAGGTTTCTGAACTGTTTAGAGATGATGTATATTGGGTCTTGGTAATGGAAGTGTGAAGTTTGGCCGTGAAGTGTACATGAAATAGGGGTAGCAGAAATGAGTATAAAATAGGATTAGGAGAAATGAGGATGTTAAGGTGGATGTGTGGATATACGAAGATGGATAAGATAAGAAATGATGATATTCGACTAAAGGTATCAGTGGATGGTATCGGTATCTGAAAAGATGAAGAAGCATAGATTGATGTGATTTGGACATGTTATAAGATGACCATTGGATGTTCCCATAAGAACAAAAGTTTGTCACCAAGAGCTCGACACAAAGAAATGAAGAAAAACTATAAACTTGGTGGAGGGTTAAACCCATTACTAGTTCTATGTTCCAATAGTTTCCTTGTTTTTAGTTATTTTCCTCTTTTTTTCTCATTTCTTCCTTTCACCCTTCTTTTATTTTATTTTAACTTTTTTTTCTCTCTTCTTGTCTTATTTCTATTTTTTTTCTTTTTCTCTCTGTTTCTCTTTCTCATTTCTGATTTATCATTGGGTTCATCTACCAACCGATTTCAATTAACTTGGATTAAATGTGCTATTGATGTTGATGTTGATGTTGATTTTAGAAAATATGAATTTATTTTGCCAAAAGTGAAGCCAAACCAACATGTTCATATCTTAATTACGTTTACCTTTTAGCTGGTGGAAGAGGAGCAACATTACGTACGCGGCTTTAATTTCTCCTGCATATCAAAGATGACAAGTTGTGTGCGTTTGCATGCTATTAAAGTCGCATGTTGAAAGGAAATATTAACCTGAATATTTAGATTTCTACATTATGGTTAAGCATTTCATGTTACAGCTCAAATCTGTTGAAAATATTCTCCCCTTGACCGAAAAAATTGGCCACCGATTGTTTATTTCAGGTCACAGAATATCTGCTCAAAGATGACCCCATATACTGATAGTGGTTACAAGTTTACATTGAGAATCAATTTCACCGCTCATTTTTTTTAATATATTTCAACCAACTCAAACATATTGTTGCCAATATTTTGCTCCAAATGTAAAAGAACTCCCAACCAACAAAACATCATGTTTCAATTTTCAGTGAACCTACCATCATTAATGTCATTAAAAAATATATAAAAATAAGAATAGTTTGAATATTATACAATCTAAGATATCAAAATAAAAGATAATAACCCTTACATAAGTCAAAAGACATTTTCACAATTTATTCCTACGTGATTAACAATAAGTCATTGTATCAGGGGGAATGACTGGTATAAAGTTTTCAAACAAACATAACAAATTCAAGAAAAGCCTAGAAAACGAAAGAGGAAGACGAACTTCCATAGTATACCCAAATTTAACGTAGGATGCACCATGTTTGTTTATTTCTATCCAATTGTAATAATTCGTACCTTTTCACCCCTAGTTTGTTTTTGTTTTTTTCTTTCTCATTTTTTGCATTTATTTGTGTCTGTCCCGATAAAATTGAGTATCTACAACATGCATGAAATGTTGTGTTCATGCCTTGTTGGTTGTAATTTATAATCATAAACTTTATGCTTGCATAGCCCTTAAGCAAATCAATAGAAGATATTTTTATAGAATTATATATTCATTGAGTACCCTCTTCAACGTGCTGTGTTCATAGTGTTCATGTTCTCCAAACCTTTTAATGGGTTTTATATTTTGTAAAGTTTATATGCAAAATTTCTAATATTTCACAAATGAAGATGTTTGAAACCATCCAGTCTAAACTTAATTTCCTTCTCTGTCTGTTTCCTGATCGAAAAAATTGTGATATTTGCCAAGGTAATAATATGAATTGAACTGATCGACATAGTATTCATTCATTTAAAATAGATCATCTACAATCACAAGCAGCAGCAGGGACCAAAATAATTAAAATTATAATATATAAATCAAACACAATAATTTTGGTAATATCATCTTTTATACGTAACTTTAAATATTTAATGACATCGTTCAAATATTAATTATTTCTTAATTAATTGTATTTATGATATTAAAATATTTTTTTATAATTTATTAGAAACCTCTAGATAACTTTTTTTACGAGTTTTACACCTTTTTTTTTGCCATTGTATAACAAAATTAGAAAATCTATTTGTAATAAAAAAAATTGCAATAAAAATTAATTTGTTAAGCAAAACAAAATTTATATGAGAATATAAAAAAATCTGAATATTTTATTAAATTTTAAAAAATAATTTTTTTCAAAATTATAACAAAATTTGTATGAATTTGTAAGTGTTCATGTGATCACTAATTAAATTTTAATTTTAAATATATATTTTTAAAATATAATTCAAATAAACTTGAGAAACGATAAGAGAGGTTTGCAATATGATATGACTTATTAGCAGATTAATAGATTACCTCGGAATGGCATATACATCATATGAAGAATATTATATTAAACACATTGCTCAATGTCAACATCAAATGGGGTGGTGGCGCAGTTGGCTAGCGCGTAGGTCTCATAGCTTTGTTGAGTGATCCTGAGGTCGAGAGTTCGAGCCTCTCTCACCCCAAAGATAGTATTTTTCTGTCCTTGTGAGGAAAATATTATCAATTTTTTAATTTTGTCTGTTCTCATTTTTCTCCAATGTTCAAAATTTTCAACGTAATCCAAGTTATCTAACAACATTCTCCTTATTAAGGATAAAAATTGTTAATTTTTTAATAACAAAGAAGCAAGAAACCTTGATTAAATCTCTCAAGATCCAGTAAAAATATTAGCTACATTGAAGGAAGTTTACATTCATAGAATATTTCATATTTCCTTTTTTTGAAGTTCAGCTTCACAAAATCACAGTAAAAAAATGTACAGAACACAGGATATCAGGACTCAATAGCAAAATTCATGGTCATCAAACTTTCATTATGATAAGAAAGATGCAGTATGCTTGCATCATTGAGGACCCTTTGGTTTTCACCTTTTGCACCATGTCATGGTGAAACTCCAGGTGAAGAAAAAACATGATCTTTTCACCAAGGGAGTCTCCAAGTGAATGAAAGAACCCTTCCCAATGATGATATACATGGCTCTTGGTTTCGGAGTGCTTGCAAGTGGCCATTGCCACACACATCTAAGCACCCCCCACGTATGTAACTTTTACTAGATAATTTTACTCTTTTGCTCCGAACACTAACTTGGGTGTCCATCTGGTTCCAATCACCTCCACCATCATCAAGCTGAAGGAGAACTGTTAGGCATTCCAAGTTTGTGCAGAACAATAACCAATATTGAGCTTTACATTTTATGAATATCTCACTTGAGAAAAAACTGTAAACAGTTTTCTAAGTAATGAGAAAACTGGGATAGTTGGATGGTATATTCATGAGCTTTCTTCCATGGGTATCAATACCCACAGCTACAGGCACACCATTCACAAACATACACTCACAAAAAGAAAGGAATATGCTTATATGAGACATTGTGTTTATAAGCAGTGTCCCTACACATATTTTTTTCTCAGTTTCACCTCTCTAAAGTGAGGGAGTACACTTTGAAGGATAAAGAACATTTATAACCATTGATTAAAAAATGAACAGTTGACATTTCAGCAATTTAATTAAGAGTTTATTATGCATGGACTTGTATCTTGTTATAATTTCAATATGTGATCTTCTAACCAACCTGTTGAGTACAAGTGTGAGGTAAAATTCCACATCGAATAAAAATAGAAAAGTTGAGCATCATATAAGTGATGAGAAGATCCATAAACCTGAACTTTAAGGTTTTGGATTAAGGTGTGATGTCTAATTCACTTATATGATTATTCATGTGTAAATCTCCCCGATATTTACCCCATCGATTTTCCTACACAACCAACCAAGTGAGGCAACAATTATAAAAGCAAATTGGAATTGTTCAAACCTTGTACAAGAATGAGGGAAAGTGTGTGTAAGTGTAGTTTGAGTGGCCAGTTTGTCCAAAAATGCCTTGACACTTTTGACTCAAAACTCTCTTACTTATATACCGTTTAACTTGTTTTAAACCTATCAATATGATTCCAACCCATTAACGTGGGACTTGTTCTCCAACAATGTACTTTATCCTCTAAAAATGCACACTCTCACTTTGGAAGGGTAATCTTTGCCTTTGCAGACATAGGTTCATCATCTGTTTCTCTGCTTTCATAATATGCCTTCTTCAAAGAAGGTATTGTTTCATTACCATTAAATGCATCCTCACCAACTAAAATTTCATTCAAGAACTTATCCATATATATATTATCAAGTGCTCTTCCTCTTCAATGGTTTCGAATGGAGTATGCACAATGCTGTTTTCCTCCCCAAAATAGGCATTGGAAAGCAAGGAACCTTGCGAAGATGGCTCCTGTTCAATGACAATTGAAGGCTGCATGTTGTAGTGAGGGCAAGTCATATTCCTCTGTCTGATGAGGTGTTGGAAAGATGGATTCCAGATTCACTTCTGGCAAAGAATACACGTAAAACTAATGTGAACTAAGTGTCAATTCTTAGTTTATCTTATACACTTTTTTCCTTTATGTTTTTAATTATATTTAATTTGGATTCTTATTTATTTAAAAGTTAAATTTAGTATATCATATTTTTAAAATGAGTCAAAATAATTTTTTGAAACAGTGGTATTTTTTTATTTTAGGACAAGATTTTGAATTTTATTATTCATCTGAGAGGTGAAACTTATCTAATTGGATTCAGGTATATGAAAGTTATAAAAATCAAATGATGATCAAACTAAAAAGAGTAGTTACAAACATAATGATAAGTGAATAAAATGAAGAATTAGAAAATTAAAAAATATAATATTATCTTAAAGTATAATGAAAATAAAAAACATAAAAGATTAAAAGTATATTTTATTCTTTATTTTATTATGCAAATCATAAATTTAGAATTAGCTCTAATATGCCCCATAAAAGGATGTTTCTACTCATCACTTGGAATACTATCCTCAGCTTCTTGGTTTTCAAAGTCAGCAGCAATATGGTTACTCGGCTCCCCTTCATCATGCTTCAATGTATCAGTTCCCCCTTATGCTTTTTCATCAGCTTTGCTGATTAAGCGACACAAGACAAAACCTCTCTGCAAGAAGTATAGGAATCATCAACATTAATTTGTTATAGATTTGTCCTTTGTGCCATAAGACAAGCAAACCTCATGCTTCAAAAGTCGTACCCTAAAACTTTCATTTTTTTTTCTTCACAATTTTGAAGATTTTTTCTTATTAATTCACGATGGGAACTTTCACTTTCATAAAATTTATGAAATTCAATTAATGTTTAAATTAAAAGGTTTCTAAACATAAGAAAAATTGCGAGAAAAATAAGTCTAACAAACAAATGAAATATAATCTATATTAGATTTTTCAATTTTTTTAATTGTCTTTAAACTCATATTTCATACAATTTCTGGCATAATTATTACCTTTTTTAGTTTGAAGGCTTTATAACTTTTATATAGATGAACCTAATAAGTTTTACGCCTTTAATCAAGGATGATCATTATGATAAATGATCAAAATAAATTTTCTGAAAAAGTAAATTATCAAAATAAATCTAAAAATAAGATAAAGTAAAAAATTGATAATTTAGTCTTTTTAGTTATAGTCATTTTTAGTGCATAAGGTTAAGGAAAAACACAAATTCTAAAAGAGAACCACTTTTGATCAAGTACGTATTAACAAAACGGTAAAGCAAAAATAGTAACATTAAATAACATTTCCTACCTTGTCTTCCGGAAAGGTAACTGATGTCTGATAGCATTAGAACTGCGACCCTTGTAAAAAAACCAGAGTCTTCTTAGTGCCAATGACATTGTTGGTGCCTCGGACCTTAATGTTACGGTCTTTACCAGTTGGCTTCCAGAACCCAGCTTTGATTTTCCTGTTACACCTATTCCTTGTGTCCTTTGTCATCTTCAAACCAACATGACTAAAAAAAAAATATTCTGGGTCATTCGATTTCACCTTGGAAAATGCTATTACAGCACAGTATAGAGGAATAAATAAAATAATACACCATTTAATCAAGAATATTATTATAATTAGTGAAAACACTAATGATTTATTTGGTCGGAAGGAAAGAAAATAAGAAAGAAAAGAAAAATTTTAAATTTGAATTGAAATAAAGTAGAAGATAAAAAATTTAAACTTTTATTTCTGAGTCAACTTTTTTTTCTTCCACTTTCTGTAAAAAAAATATGTTTCTTCTCCTCTCTATTTTTTTCTTCTCTTCTATCAAATATAGGGTAAAGAAAAGAAAGAGGGGAGGAGATTATTTTTTTTGGATAATTGATAAGCTGTAAACATAATATACCTGGTAAGTCCCAAAGGCACAAGCTGGCAAACATCAATATCTCAGCTATGACATTGTGTACTTTGGACTCATTACCAAGCAACTTGTGCTTCAAGTAGTGATTCACAAGCTCTTCATCATTTTGATGAATCTGTATCCCACAGTCATTGAAGTTGGGCTACCCATTGCTTGTTGAATTGTAATATGCACATATAAATAGAGAAAAAACAAAGAAGGTTGAAGAAGATGAAGCAACTCAACTTAACCAATTGTACTACTTGAGTAGGTTTCTTACCCGAAAAATGTTTCTTAAATATCCTTGAGGTGTATATAACTTTAAAAAAAATAGATAAATGATTGATTTAATTGATGATATTGTATAATAGAAAAATAAATAAAAATTATTTATTGGATATTTAAAAAAATTGATATCAAAATATAATGATTCTCATCTTGGTGGCTTAAGAGTATCTTTAAAGATGTTGATTTATTATTATTCTTGTTGAAGAGTTATTTTTACTTGAGATCGAATTCGGGAAAGAATTTCAAGAATTTCAATATTTAAAAAAAATATATTATTTTTAATGTCATTATAGAGGAAAGAGATATTATGTTTTTTGCTTACAAATAAAATCTAATAAATTAAATTGAATTCTATTACTATAAAAAAAATGACAAAATTTATACATGTGATACCATATGACTTAAAAAATATTCAAATTCAAAATAAATTATTTTTGATGCTCAAACTATAAAAAGCCAAAACTTAGTATTAACGGTGATGGACAAGTGTGTTTTTTACTATCTATGTTTAGACACGTAAGGAAATGGAAACGTGTTTGTACTGACCACGAAGTTCCGTGTATGCTGCATTGTTATTCAACATAACTTACAATTTTATTGGCCAGTGACATATCCAAAGATTTTTTATCCCAAAAAAATTAAAAAATTAAAAAACCCGAGTTTTTTACTTTGATGGTGATGGTCTGAAGGACTGAAGGTGAGGGACGTGTGTGTTTATGCTTTGACGCGTAAGTGAAAATATCTCAAAACCGTGTTTGTTCTTGCACATGGAACTTGCACACAGGTAAGAATAGGCAGAATGGTAATTTTATATTTCTCAAAGGATAAAGATGGTAAATTCAGTCTTATTGTATCATTGTATGCAGAGGCAAAAATATTTAAACTAAATTATAATTTTGTTCTTTCAATTTTTTGAATTTACGATTTTGATCATCTTAATTTTTAATTATAACATTTTAACCCTTTAATTTTGTAATTTTTCAATTTCTTAAACTATTAACTACTAATTTATCAACATTTTATACTAAATTTTACTACTAATTTAATCATATTACTTTAAATCAATTTTATTAACACCTATTTAAACACATACCACTACTACACACGGAACAAACGACGACGGTTCTAGAACACATACGACGACGGTTCTAGAACCGTCATCTATGCGCGTGTCGTTGTAAGTTGGACCTTTCGACGACGGTTCTAAAAACCGTCTTCGTATCCGATTTTTTTTTTTTTTTTTTTTTTT
>PYAF01001524.1:1601425-1634533 GCA_007407185.1 Glycine tomentella
GGAAAAAAAAAAAAAAAAAAAAAAAAAAAAGCATAGGAAGCTGTCTTGTAATGCATCATGACCGTGTGCTTTTTTTTTTTTCTAAAATAAATTGGAATACATAATATGTTATCATTCAATAGTAAATTAAAAATATTAATTTATATAATTATTATTTTAAAAATAATATTTAAGATTATTTTTAATTGATTAGTATAGTAAAAAAATTATGTTAGCTAACATCTAATAAAATTGAAACCTTTTTCTTTATCTTTTTTTTTCTATTATGCTATTTTGATTTCCCTTTTTCTTAAATATGTTAATTCTTTTATTTTTATTAATTGAGATATTTTATTTCTCACATTTTCAAAGTTTATGATTTTAGCCTTTTATTTTTTAAATGAGATATTTCATCTCTCAATTTAGATAAATTTATGATTTTAGTCCTTATAACCAATTTCAAATATTGTATATATTATATAAATTCTGATGGACACATGTCTATTATTATTTATATGACAATTTTTTAATTATTTAATTGTCAACACGTTAAATTATTAAAAAAATTAAAAAATACATAATTAAATCTTAAATTAAAAAGTGAGATTAAAATTGTATATTTTTAAAAAGTGAAAAATAAAATATTTTAGTTAAAAATAAGAAAACTAAAATTGTGATTTTTTAAAAAATAAGAAGAAAATATCTCATTAAAAATAAAAATAAATAAAATTGTGAATTTACAAAAATAAAACAACAAAAATTATATTTTATCTTTTTTTATGTTAACAACTTTTTTACTAACAAACGACAAAACCAAAGATATATAGGATGCTACTTCCAGGAACCAACTTATAAGCTTATTTTAAACATTAAATGATATGTAGTTAAGTATATCTAAATATTCATTGTTGGTATGTTATTCTTAATCTAAATCCAATTCATAATTTATGAAAAAAATAAAGGAAAATTTGAGATTCCACATTTGTGACGTTTAATATAAGATACGATTTCATATATTTTTTCTTACATGTTATTAACGAATCTAGAAAATGACGACGTATGTTATTGTTTTATAATTTATAAATTGTTCTCTCTCCTTTTGATCACACTCAGTCCTCCATGTTATCTTTTAACTATTTTGTATTGTATCAATGAAAATGGGAACAAAATTACCTGTTAATTGTGTTCAAGAAAACAAAAAAATAGTTATTAATTCGACATTTTTAGCTTTCTTATTAAAGATATTTGTAATCATGCTGAACTATGAAATTGGAATAGATTTTTTATTTTAATTTACTTATTTCTATTCTTATTTCAGAATTACAGTATTTGGACCAATGGTAGTAGCATGAACTTTGTTTTAACCTGACTGCAATAATTGACTTGTTTCATTAACAAAACAAGTATATTCGTTCTAATGTTTTTAAGATATTATTTGAATGACAAATAGTTATGCTTTTATCAATAGGCATGTTTTCATATTAATATTTAGTCATTTAGATATAAGGTATATTTGGTAAAAAAGTTTTAGAAGTATTTATAAAAGAAGAAAATGAGATGAATTTTTTTATAAGTAAAAAATACGCTTTTAGTTAACTAATTTTTAGATATTTATTAATATAATTTTTTTAAGAAATGAGATAATATCTATAAATGAGTTAATGAAAAATTCATATATTTTAATTTATGAAAAAATTCATTTCATTATTTTCTTTTTTTAGAAATATTTCTAAAAAAATTTAAATCCAAATATACCGATAGTAAATAAGGAAGTGTCTAGAATCAGAATAAAATACTGAAGTATCTGTACCAAAACCGCGTAAGAATAAGAAACTGCTTCCTCACACAACCCTGAGGTCACTTTCTACGAAATGGACCCAAATCTATTTAACATATTTTCTCATTTTATACGGATAGAAGCTGTTATGAGTCTCTATCACTAAGATTAATGCCTTTCAGATCATCAATGTACATATGTTACGTGGTTAATTAATCTGATTGTAGATGAAATTACATATAGTCAGTACTTTGGTTAATTTGTAGTTTTATTATTTTAGCCTTGCTCCCCAAGTTTCTTCCTTGGCCTTAGCCTTGCTCCCCAAGTTTCTTCCTTGGCCCACCATTTCAATTCCTTTCTCTTTCCATCAACAAAAATAGACTTGTTTAGTCAATTTCTATGCATCTTTTGGTGGTTTGTTATGCTCCCCACTACTGACCACATGATTTGATTACAAAATTTGATATCCTTTTTAAGATTATAGTACAGTCATGCAAACTTCCAACTTCCAAGTACTAACTCCTACTACTAATGAACTACTTTTTGGGCCGTGAGAATGGGTGCAAAACTACAATCCGCGTAAATGTTTTTTTTTTTCCATTAGTGGTGTTTGAGAAAAGGAAGAAAATAGATAAGTTAAAAGTAAATAAATGCAAAAACTTGTCTCTGACGAATAAAAGTGGGAGTCAATTTGATCCTTGACAAGAAAAACCATTAAATTCTTCAATATTACAAGCAAGGGACACATTAGTGTTTTTTATTGATTTGAATTACCGTTTCCAAGAATCAATTTAAATTACTGATGATTTTGCCAAGAATTAAATTTTTGTCGGATTCGCTTTTTTATGCGCTAATTATGTATTAAAAATGAAATAAATTATTTAAAAATCGTGGTATCTCAATTTTATAGTCATGAAAATCTAAAAAAATAAATAAAATTTAATCTTCAAAGACCAATTTAGACCTTTCCTCTAAAAATAAAGAGAAGAGATAAATGAGGAAAATAATAGAGACGTTAAAATAAAGAGAGAAGAAGTACATGTTGATTTAATTTAAGATTTAATTTTACTTTCATTAATAAAGTGAAAGTAAAATATTTTTTGTATTTTTTATATAGATAAAACTTGAAATTAAAAAACTTTTAGTGAGTATATATTAATTACTAGGTGCTATATATCGTCATCAGTTTAAATCAAGATGAATTAACAAATCGTCATGGGTAAAATAGTGATGGAGTTAGGAGTAGCTTAAAAATTCCAATGACGAACTACGTAGTGCGTCATGATAGCGCGTACTACGCAATGTAGCTAGCCTCCTTGAAATCAAGGTGCAAAGAGAATATATAGATGATAAATTCTATTGGTTACTATTGATTAAGAAAGAAAAAAAACAATGGAAGGTGAGATATGCAAATCATGTTTCCTATGAACTTTCTAAAAAGCAATTCGTAACAGTTATCATTTCTGAAGTTGATAATGCGAATTTGTGAAAAAGTGACACAGTAAGACTTGCTCCCCAAGTTTACCATTTCAACTTTTCAGGTTGTGAACTCATTGTCCCTTCCATGTCCTTGTAACAGAACATCGAATCTTTTGAGTCAATTTTCTTCGTTGCCCGGTTGCCCCCACCATTTCAAAGTCATTTTATTACTATTTTATCCTCAAGATTGTTATGCCCCCCACCAGCTTTTGTCCCCTGAAAATTGGATATTCATTCTGTCAAAGGATAAACAGTTCTATGACTACAAGATTAGAGTTTCCAGCTATTAAGATACTTCTAGACTGGTAGACTGGTAGTAGACTCGTAGTTATAATAATATGCCTTCTTCGTATATGTTGCAAGCATCTGCAATGAGTAAGAATTTGGTTCCTCTAAAATGTAGATAGTAATGATTGAGATAGTAATTAATTTTAGAGTTTGTCATTGTATTTTATTATTATTATTATTATTATTATTATTATTATTGATTTTCTAATCAACAATTATGCATGACTTGTTAGTCATGAGTTTGAATCCGAAAACAATATCTTTCTATATATAAGAATAAGTGCACATATAACATCTGTCCCCCTTTTTTTATCTCTCAGAGGAGCAACATCCATTAAGAGAATCATCAACCAAAAAAACTGAAGGAAATTGAGGCAATAACGATAACATGTGTCTTTAATGTTATAAATTGATTTCACTCTTCTTCAAGTATGTTTGGATTGATGGTGAAAGATCCAAAATTACGGTGATACCATGAAAATCTAGAAACAACTCTGTTATTTTATCTCCAACTTGAAAAAATATGAATTGATTTTGGCAAAAGTGAAAAGCCAAACCAAACATGATTATCTTAATTGCGTTTACCTTCTAGCTAGTGGGAAAGGAGCAGCATTACATAAGTGGCTTTCCTTTCTCCTTCAAATCAAAGATCATCAGTTGTGTGTTTGCATGCTACTAAAGTGGCATGTTGAAAGGAATATTAATTTCTACATTATGGCTAAGCATTTCATATTACAGCTAAAATTTGTATAAAGTATTCTCCCCTTATCCTTAATTTCGGTCACAGAAAATCTGCTCAAAGATGATTCCATATACTAATAGTGGTCACAAGTTTACATTAAGATCAATTTCACAGCTCATGCACACGTTTTAATGTAAAATTCATGACTGAAATGAATTTGGACATATATGTGAATCACATTCAACAATTCAAAATCAATTTTTATCAAAAACCAATCGCACCAAAATCTAAAACAAACAGCCACAAAATACAAAATGGGATCCTTAAAAAAGGATGCTTCCTGCTCACAATCCAAACTAGTGTCTTCATACAGACAAAATCTTCAGTTCAGGCTCTGCAATCTCCACTGATTCTCACCATTTCCCTTTCTATAGTCAGTGTGGGGAGCATATATCTGGAAGTTTTGTTCTTGTAAGGAAAGACAAGTAGGGTTGCAAGGTTTCTCTTCACCTGACTTGCAAAGTGACATTCATAGTACATGAAGTATTTAACCAGAGCTGCTCTAATATCAGAACCAAGGTACTCTTTCAGCTACTGTAAATCTATAATAATGCATTTCATTACTCCTTGCCTTTTCTGAATTTTAAAGAATTTCTAAATGATGAGATACACAAGGCAAAGTTCACAAAGTCCTACAATGATGCAACTTACTGCACCTGTCTTATCATAAAGAAAAATCTGAATAAAGCAGCAAGTGATAGAATTTTCATAGTCATTAATTCAATAATGGTAATCTCAATGCCCTGTGTAATTTAATTTTTTTTTTTTTCTTTTTTATAAACCATATGCAGGCACCGTTCTACTGTTGCATAATGTGCACAGCCACAGCCTATGTCATCTTGTTTGACAGATTGTATCAGACTTTTGTATCCTAAAATGCTAAATGAATAAATGGAGCTTTGGATGGCTTAAATTTACATATCTAGTTGCTATTTTCTTCTTTTGAATAATGATTTAGGTTAGGTTCTACTGAGTGATATTTTTTAAATAGGCATAACAAGTACTTGGGCATGCATATTTTGATAGGACAAAAGGGGTAGCTTTATACTAGAATTTCAGATAATGTTGATTTTTAATCATGTTTGGTGAAGATATGCTTAAAGATCTTTATTGGATAAGAAAATGAGTCCTAATGCTGACTAAATATTGAACAATTGACCTGACACACATACCAGCATGTTTTGAACAGCAACAGAACATTTTCAGTAAAGGAAGCATGGCCTTACTAAGATATATTGTCTATATGACTTGACACTGCTTTTAAGAACCACCAAAGTAGATTAGATACAAATAAAATAGTTCCTCTCAATAGAATTGTTCAAAATTCATGAAACAAAATAAATTTGCTTAGCCTTAAGGTTTATGTTATCTCATATTTAAGGAGTAAACCCCCAAGTTGGTCTTCCAAATATTACGGTGTCACCAAATTAGTCCCTCAGATTAAAAATGGCACCACACTCGTGGTTATGGAGAACTAAAGTGATGACACAAAAGAACAAACTTGGTAACTATATTGTATTCTTGAAAGACTAATTTGGTGATAAAAAAATATTTTAAGGACTGTAGTGCTAGGCTAATCTTTAGACAACCACTTTAGGGGTTTCTTCATATTTTAATTACACAGGTATCAGGATTGCAACTGCAAAAATAATGACTATGGAAAAGGCAACGAATGGTAAGCAAAGATATTTCATTATGATAAGAAAGAAGCAATGAGGATGCCTCAGTGCAAAATACATATGAACTATATGCCTTACCTATCTTATAATGATGAAATTCTTAAAACATAGCTTGCCATGTAGTGGAACCATGGTGACACACTCACAAGCCCTCATACACAGTACTTGTATTTCTAAGTTGTAATATGATAATACTTCCCACTCCAATCTTATGACTATTAACAGCAAAATCCCTACCATTAAATTGGCAAGATATAGTATGCATGGAAATAGGCTTTGGCTTGATGAAGTAATCTTCAGTCTTCACATAGATGAAAGAACCTTTCCTGTTGTCATCAGAGGATTGATGGCTTCTGGTTTCTATGTTCTCTCTTGAACTAGTATTTTGAGCATTTTTCTGATTTTACAATGAGCAATTCCTTCATAGCCTGCAGAATACATTACATGCAGCATGGTATTATCAATAGTATGTTAAAATGAAAATCAGTTCAAATGAAGCATCTGCCTACTTGGTCAAGAAAGTAATCGTCATTTTTCTAAATGCAGTTGCTTGATTTTCTCACCTCTACATGCGATACTGCATTGTTTGAAACCTTCCTCTGTGTCTCAGATCTTCATCAGTATTTTGGGATGTGACGTAGTCTGGTCTTGGATGATACTGATTTATCCATCTCCTCTGAGTGGAAGGAGAACTAGAAATTTCAGAATAATTGATCTCCAAAGGTTTATTTGCAGTAGAGTCACAAGAGGATTGCTCCATTCCCCAGAAATTATTTTGAAGTATACTTTCCATTGTCTCTTGGTTTGCTTCATGGTTAGTAGATAGAAGACATAAGCTATCTTGAACAGCACCATGTGATGATTTAAACCTTTCTGATGAATAGTATCCGTCTGAAGTAGGATATTCATTGCACATTGCTGAAACATCAACAATATTATCATCCTGTGATCATTTCAGAAGAAAACAAAAACAGATGAATTCAATTCTTGAAGTGCTCAAAATAAAATAAAAAAATATCACAAACCCAAGAAAAGAGTAGTTTTGAAGTCCCAAAGTTTATTTTAGGGAAGAGATGCAAGGAAGGGTAAAAATTGGTATAGAAAGAAATTGCTTTATCCACATTTTATTTCCTATCCCAAATTTTCCCTTTGTCCAAGCATTCACTAACTCAGTAATGTTCCATGAATCGATCATGACTCCAACAAAGCATCAAAACCAACTCAAACCAAATATTTCACTAGAGTGCCCTTTCAGACTATATAGTAGAAAATCACTAAACATTGAAAAAATGTAGCAAAATTTACATCACCACAATGCACATTGCAATTTTAACTTAATAAACCAATATGACTGTTCAGAAACAAATGGAGATCCGATCCCCAATATTATTTGGACTTTGGACAATATATATTTACCCTTTCAGAGACTACTTCAGCATCTGTATCACTGCTTTCACAATATACCCTTCTCAATGACTCTGATTGGGTGGAGCTACTGACAAAAGCATGCATATTTTCTTCATTGATAACTACATTCCCATCAACTAAAATTGAATTCAGGAACTCATCTTCCTCCTTAGTTTCAAATGGAATCTGCATAAAGTTGTCTTCATTTCTAAAATAGGCATTGTTAAATGTATAGTTGGTAAGGGATGGTTCTTCCTGCTCAATACCAGTGGGAGACTGTTGTGATGGGGAGAAGTATTTCTCAGCCTGATGCATTCCCTGAAAGGTTGTTTCAATTCCTGTAAAAGTACCTCCCTGAAAAAAAAAATACACACATTCAAGAATTAGTTGTTAGCATGTTTCACATTTTTTTTTTATCGGCAAATGTTAGTTGTTAATTTGTTAACTGGGAGATCGAACCCACGACCTTTCACCCATCCCCTTCTATCTTAACCATCCAACCACCCTTATATATCCTTAACATGTTTCATATGGCAGAGTGTAAAATATGTCCATGAAGGATGCTTCAGCTTACAGATGGAATTCCTTGTGTTGTTGCCTGATTTTCATAGTCAGAAACCATGCTTCTACTGGGCCCCCCTTCATCACAGATCAGTGCATCAGTTCCATCTTCAGTTGTTTTCCCAGGTTTCTTCATCAAGCGACATAAAACAAAAGTCCTCTGCACAATTTTTTTAGGATAATCAGCATTTATTTGATACAATTCTCACAAAACAAAGGCCAACTCAAATCAGAAACTTATTTCCTGAACCTGAACAGTTCTATTAACAGCAAAAAAATTCTACGGCAAAATTAATGTTCATTTTCTTATAAAGAATTATACAGAAGAAATTGATAGCAGTGGATTGAAACCTGATGATGAATTTTGAGTGCTTAGATGAAAGATTTAATTAAACACTTACCCAATAAATCATATAAGAGGTTATCGATAAGCTTTATGCAGAACCTCATCAGAATAAAACTCAAAAAAGGCTGTTTGATAAGCTTCCAAGTAAAACTTATTGGAAATAAGCTAAAAAGAGGTTCATGAGTCACTTTTATAAGCCCAAATAAGCTCTTCCATGCCAAGCAGACCAAGTGGAGAAAATTGAGCCATGGATAGTATGACAAAAAAAGAGTTATGGGATTCAGACAAAGAATCCAATAACAATGACCTTCTAAAGTCAGAATAACCAATAGGATAGGCAATAAGGAATCTCAACCACTAAGATTTTTTTTTTCTTTTCATGTGAGGATAAGAAGAATAAATGTTCACCATTAAATTTTATCATAAGTTATCGATTGAATTTACAAATCATGTAAGATTTTTAAAAGTCGTGTCTGTTTTAAGTAGTTACTTGAAATTAAATCTTGATCATGTACTATAGCCTAGAGTTACTTTTTTAATTCAAATATAAAAATGGCCCTCTAATATCAAAACTTAAAAAATACATACTATAGTGAACAAAAAAAATCTAGTAGAGATTATTATTTCCAAGCAGTGTTAGAATTTGCTGAATAAAGCAAACCAACCTGGCTTTCATGAAAGGTAACAGCATGATATTCATGAATAACCCAATTGGACTTGACACCACTGGAAACACGGCCTTGATAGTAAACAAGAGTTTTCTTAGTCCCAATGACATTGTTGGTGTCCTTGCTCCTAATGTCACGGTCTTTTCCAGTGGATTTCCAGAAGCCACACTTGGTTGTCCTGTTAACCCTTCTACTATTTGAATACTTGTAATCGACAGGACTGAAGAAGAACCATTCACGGCCATTGAATTGCACAGCTGAATCTGCTAATAACACTATTTGAAACAGGAAAGGAATCAGACAACATTGAAGTATAAGGTAACATGAAGATGCATGGAGTAGTGTTACTGTCTAGATTACTTGGTACGTCCCCAGGTTCCACTTCACAAAGGTCAACGTCGAGGATGACGTGGACACGGGGATCATCATCGAGCAACTTGTGTTTGAGGTAGAACTTCACAAGCTCTTCATCTGTTGGACGAAAACCGTATCCTACAATATCATGCATTGTTTTTGGTGAACACTTAACTCAGTGTTTCTTGTTTAAGAGTTATAAGATTGGTTTGTTGTGGTCCTCAATTT
Organism: Glycine tomentella; assembly: GCA_007407185.1. Taxonomy (NCBI): domain Eukaryota; kingdom Viridiplantae; phylum Streptophyta; class Magnoliopsida; order Fabales; family Fabaceae; genus Glycine; species Glycine tomentella. The sequence goes on from PYAF01001524.1 coordinate 1,610,934, forward strand.
ATAATGGAAAGACATTGACTGACTTTACTCCTTAGCTAACAAGTTATCCTTGGAAAATACAAAAACAAAAACATAGGAAACTATGTTGTACTGTTGTCTTGATAGATATTTGTTGGCTTATCATGTCAATGAGTAAATTATCTATGTTACAATGTTTTGAAACTTACAAATGAAAACTGAACATTCTGGAAGCTATATAAAATCGATATCTCACTAGATAATTATAATTTACAGGTAAAAAATTCAAAACGTCCGGTAGAGAAGAGTCTTTCCTCATCATTTTATATCAACATTTGAGGCATATATAAATTCTAAACGTCCGGTACAGAGGAGTCTTTCCTCATTATTTTATATCAACATTTGAGGCATATATAAATTCTAAACGTCCGGTAGAGAATCAATTTCGCAGTTCATGTACACGTTCTAATATAAATTTTGTATTTTGAAGTTAATTTGGAGATTATATGTGAATCACGTTCAATAATTCAAAAATCAATCTTATCAAAACAAATTCTACCAAAATAAAAAAACAAACAGGCAAAATAAAAAATGGGGTCCTTAAAAAAGGACTCTTCCTGCTCACACTCCAAACAACTGTAATTCTATGCAGACAGGAGTTTTTCAGTTCAGGCTCTGCAATCTTCCTCTAATTCTCACCATTTCCCTTTCTATAGTCGTTAGGGGAAGCTTATATCTTCGAACTTCTTGTTCTGTATGCACAGCCTATGTCAGCTTGTTTGACAGATTGTATCGGCAATCAGCCTTTTATATCCTAAAATGCTGAATAAATAAATGAAGCTTTGGATGGCTTAATTTCCATATCTACTTGCTATTTACTTCTTTTGAATAATGATTTAGGTTAGTTTCTACTCAGTACATTTTTTAATTAGGCATATTAAGAACTTGGCCCTACTTATTAATGGACAAAAAGAGTATCACTTTTACTAGAATTTCAGCTAATGTTCATTCTTAATCATTGAATATTTGCTTAAAGGTCTTTATTGGATAAGAAAATGAGTCCTGGAACTGACTACATATTGAACAACTGACCTGACACGCATATCAGCATGCTTTTAGCAGCATCAAAACATTTTCAGTAGAGGCCAACATAGGCTTATTAAGATATGTTGTCTGTATGACTTGACACTGCTTTTAAGAACCACCAAACAGATTAGCTATAGCATTGTTCAAAATTCATGAAACAAAATAAATTTGTTTAGTCTTAAGTTTTATGTTATTACAAATTTAAGGAGTAAACCCCAAAAAACTTTGTCTTCCAAATATTACAGTGTCACCAGTGGAGACACAAAACCCCATACATAGTAACTATTTTGTATCCTTCAAAGACTAATTTGGTGACAAAATAATCTTTGAAGGACAACTATAGTGCCAATATTTAGACAACCACTTTAGGGTATACTCCATATTTTTTAATTATACGATAGCAAAATTAATGATAATGGAAAAGGCAACAAATAGTAAGCAGAGATATTTCATCAAGAAAGATGCAGCGAACAAGCATTAGTGCAAAATACATGTGAACTATACACCTTATCTTATAATAATGAGCTTGCCATGAAGCAGAAACAGAACTACATGAAAAGCAACCATGGTAACCCTCACCAGCCTTTCGTACACACTACCTTGCTTCTAAGTTCTAACATGATAATACGTCCCAACTAATGACTATTAACAACAATATCCCTATGACAACATTTACAAGATACACCGAACGTGGAAATAGGCTTTGGTTTGAAGTCGTCTCCATGTAAAAGAAAGAACCATTGTTGTTGACATCAGAGGATTGTTGGCTTTTGTTTAAGTTCCCTCTTGAACTACTATTTTGACCATTTTTCTGATCTTTTTCTGATTTCACAGTGAGCAATTCCTTCCGAACCTGCAGAATACATCACATGCAGCACAGTATTACCAATAGTATGCTAAAATGAGAATCACTTCAAATGAACCATCTGCCTACTCGGTTAAGAAACAGATATTAATTTTTCTAACATAGCTGCTTGGCTTTCTCACCTCTACATGGGATACTGCATTGTTTGAAACCTTCTGTGTTTGAGGTCTTCCTGCCACAGTTCTTTGTAATATGAGGTTGTCTGGAGTGGAAGGAGAGCTAGAAATTTCAATAGGTTCATCTGCAGTTGAGTCACAAGAGGATGTCTCCACTGCCCAAGAATCATCTTGAATGATACTCTCCTTTTTCTCTTTGTTTGCTTTTTTGTTCGAAGCTAGACGACTTGGGCCACCACGGACAACATCATGTGATGATTTAAACATTTTAGATGCAGGGTATTCACCAGAACTAATGTGTTCATTCTGTAGTAATTTCAGAAAAAGATAAACAGATGAAGTCAATTCTTGAAGTGCTTCAATAAAATAAAAAATAAAAAATAAATAGTCACACACCCAAAAAAAGAGTACTTCTGGTGTCTTAGGGTATATGTTGGGGAAGAGATGAAAGGAATGCTAAAAATGGAGAACAAAAATAGATTGCTTTATCTCCATTTCCTTGTTCCCTTTCCAAACTATTCCCCTCACCCAAGCATTAGTCATGACTCACAACAGAACTTCAAAACCAACTCAAACCAAACATTTAATTCTTTTTAGAATCTATAGGAGAAAAACACCAAGGGCATGTTTACTTCTATTTTCATTTCCTAATTTCATATTATGTTTTCACTTTTTAATTACAAAACTACCACCTTGTTTTCAATTTCTTGTTTTTAAAGATTTGTACAGGAAACATTAGAAAAACTTTTTTTTCTCTTTATTTCCTGTACAAATCTTTGACAATAGGAAACAGATTGAAAACAAGATGGCAATTTTGTAATGAAAAAAGTAAAAACAAAAAATAAAGCTAATGTAAACAGGCCTAAACATTGCGTAAATGTGGGAAAACTCACATCAACATAATGCGCACAATGTTAACCTATAGAACCAACTAATAGTTCATAAACAAAGAGAGATGCATTCCTCAATATCATTCAGATTTTGAACAATATATATTTACCAGATTAGAGACAACTTCAGCATCTATCTCACTGCTTTCATTGTATACCCTTATCAGTGACTTTGGTTGGGTGGAACTATTGACAAAACAGTGTCTTCTTTCTTCATTGATAACAAATTCTTTATCATTAAACAAAAATGAATTTACCAACTCATCTTCATTGTCGGCAACTTCAAGTGAAGTTTTCATATTGATGTTTTCACTTCCAAAACGGGCATTGAACAATGGAGAGATTGCGAAAAAATCTTCCAGCCCAATGCCAGTTGGAGACTGTTGTACTGGGGGGGAAAATTTCTCAGCTTGGTCCACTGCCCAAAAGATTTCATCCATATCTACTCCAGGAATAATATCTACCTGAAAAGAATATATTTAAAAAACAAGAATCAGTTTCAGCATTTTCACATGCAGAGTGTTAATATGTCCATGAAGGATACTTCAGCTTACAGATGCAATGCCCTCTGCTCTTGTCGGATTTCCATAGTCAGAAACCATGTGTATACTGGGCTCCCCTTCATCAAAAGACGGTGCCTCAATTCCCCCTTCATTTTTTTTCTCAGCTTTCTTCATCAAGCGGCACAAAACAAAAGCCCTCTGCAAAACTTAGAGGATAATCAGCATTTATTTTATACAATTCGCACAAATAAAAAGCCAAGGCAAATCAGGCTAACGCTTCAAAAACAGAAATTTATTTCCTGAACAGTTCTATTCACAGCAAAAACTAAAAATGAATGACTTGGTAGGGCATGCAGCAAAACAGCCTTAATTTTCTCCACAAGACTTATTATACAGCAGAAATTAATTGGCAACTTGGCAGTCTTTGATGAAAACTGATGATGAATTTTGACCGCATTTACATAAAAATTCAATTAAACACTTATCCTAGTAAGTCATATGTGAGCTTCTACATAAGCTTTATCTAGGAGCTCATTGGAATGAAATAAAAATATCTCATTTTGATAAGCTTCCACACAAAGCTTACTGAAATAAACTCTCCCAAATGCCTCCTTTGTCATCATCAACCAAGGCCAAATGGACAAAATTGGGTCAAGAATAGAGACTGACAAAACAAAAAAAACATGGGATTCAAATTCAAACAAAGGATCCATATAACCTTCTAAAGTCAGAACAACCAATAGGATAGGAAATAATATCAAAGCCTAATAATTACAAATATAGTGACCAAAAATCTATTAGAAAGACAATTTCCAATTTCCAACAACAACAACAAATTCTTGTCCTACCAAACGAGGTTGGCTACATGGATCACAAGACGTCATTCAGCTACAAAGTTTCATAAACATAATTTCAAACCAACCTTGCTTTCGTGGGAGGTAACAGCATGGTATTCATGAATAACCCAGTTGGTCTTGGCACCACGGGGAACACGGCCTTGGTGGAAAACAAGAGTCTTCTTAGTCCCAATGACATTGCTGGTGCCCGGTATCCTAATGTTCCGATCATTCCCAGTGGCTTTCCAGAAGCCACGCTTGGTTGTCCTGTTAAACCTTTTACTCTTCAAGTACTTGTAATCCACAGGACTGAAGAAAAACCATTCTGGGTCATCGGATTTGATCACTGATCTTCCTGGTACCACAATTTGAAACAAGAAAAAAGAGTCAAAACAACATTGAAGTGGTTTTGATGATAAAAGGAGGTGGTTTTAGTGTTAGCATTACCTGGTACGTCCCAAGGTTCCACCTTGCAAAGGTCGATTTCAGGGATGATGTGGACAGGGAAATCATCAGCCAGAAGCTTGTGTTTGAGGTAATAGTTGACAAGCTCTTCATCTGTGGGGCGGAATCTGAATCCTACAGGCATGTGATCACATATGGAAATTATGTTCTCCATTGTTTTCTGTTCAGCAGTTAAGTTAACTGTGTTTGTTGTTTGCAAGTAAGACTCTAGAGAGAAGAAAGGGAAAGGAAGATGGTGATGGAGAAGGTGCCAAAGACAGTAAAGGAAGGAATGAAGTGTGCATTTGAGTTGAGGAGTTGTGTTGTGTTTGGGGTTCAGACTTCAGTCTTCAATTTCAATCAATATTTTTTATATTTATTTTTAATAGATGATGATTTTCTTCTGTACCTATTTATGAGAATTGAAAATAGAAAAAATAAACAATTTGATATTGTATTTTCTCTCCTAAAGGTTAGATAAAAGAAAAAAATTATGAGTAAATTCAGTTTTGGAAAAAGTAAGAGTAGGGAAAATAAAAGTATACAAAATAACTTTTGTGTCATTACTATGGTATACAAAAAATTATACTTAATACTTTCTCATGAGTTATATGATAAAGATAAATAGAAAAGTTATTGGGAAAACGTAAGTTATATTTATTTTTTAATTCAATCTTTTTTATACCTGTTTTTTGAGAAACTGTAAAGTATATTTTTTAAAATTTAAACTTTATCACATAATTTTTATGCAAGTTAGTCTAATAAATTTTTGTGACAGCAATTCGTGTGATTTAAATTTTTATTGTATTGTTTTGCAAGAATTTGAAAGTATTTTTCGTTATTTTGCACATATAGAATCCATAATTTGTTTTGTTATCTATTCCCTTATGTTATTGTAATAGTTTTTAAAAAAATGTCATATAAATAAATTGTCTATGCACAGTATAGCTAGTTTCTTTTTGCACTGACACCGTGCAGCCTAATTTGGATGCCGAGTTCACTCACCCATCCTTGAGGGAGACTTTTTCATTTTGTACCTTTTTTTAGTAAATAGTACTCATTTCAGAAATCAGAAAATTTATTTTTTTAACCTTTTTTTTAGTAAATGGTAATAATATCTAATACGTTTTTAAACACAGTTTTTCATTATTGATTAAAATTCATTTGAAATCAGAAAATTTATGGGTTTTATTTCTTATTTAATAAACTCATTTTGTGATTTTATAATTTCTAACACGCTTTGAATAATAGTAAAACAAATATTAAAAAGAAATGTATTAGAAATATGTCCCTATTTCTCTCTTTTTTGGAAATCTTGCACAATCACTCTTTGGGAGCATGTGTCGGGTGTTGTTTCCTACCCTTCTTATTGTATATTCGAAAGTTCATTTTGAAATAGGAATTTACATTCTAAAATGACAACGAGAAGTGCACGAAACAAATGGTGCATGTGTCTTATGTCAGACCAGATGAAAATCTTTGTAAGGGCATCTCCAACCCACAAATCTGTCAAAATTTCTCTTCTATTTTTTAATAATATTTCATATTTCCATATAATACCACATCACTTTTCTTACTTTAAACAATCCAATAATGTTTTTTTAACTTCTTACTACTAGATGCTCATAAATTTTATGATAATTACCTAAAGGTTCATAGAAGTTCGATAGGAACTTCTCTTGATGAAATAATGCCTTTTAACTCCAACCAAATAACTCACAAAAGTTTTTCAAATGGATCCTACAATATTTACAAACCTTTTGAAGTCATCTCCGTGCATTTTTTAATAATTTATTTTGCAAAAGGACTCAGCGTACAGTGAGAGAACCGGTGTTGCAGCCAGGAACTTTGTTTTGGAATGAGATCCATTGAGATGCTTTCCAAGAAAAGAAAATTTTTACAAAGTCGCTACTATTATTTCTGTCGGAAAGACAACTCCACGAACTCCTGTTGGAGTTGCTCTAAGCATGGCTGGTGAGCTTGAGGCCTATGGACATCAATTCCTTTGAGTGGTCCAGAAAAGAAAAACTGTGGCTGTGATTTAACCACGGATCACCAATTCTTTCTAAGCCACTGGACAAAACAAGGTGACACATTTGTCCAATTACATGGATGAAAGAATGAATATTTTACATTCCAAATTTGACTTTCCTACATATAATGAAAGATGTAGGAAAATAATTGTTGCAGAAAGCAACAACCCTAACAATTCATTCAAGGATTGGTGTTTGAGTCTATAGAAAGTCCATTATAGTGCAAGGATTCTCATTGAGTTTCATAAAGTTCAATATAAAAAATATAAAAAAAAAAATCGTAAATTTAATTCTGAAAGTCAATCTAATTACACACTTTCGAATTTAAATTTTGAAACTTTATTCACAATTCCAGGAAATAAACTTCCGAACAATAAAACTAAAGCATGTATAACTGTATAAGGGTATTATTTGAATAAAATTTGAAAGAAAAGAATAAGGATGCGTGGTTAGAAAGAGAAGAAAAAAAGAGTGCAAAACAGCAACCACAAGGAGAATTTTGTAGCAAAAAAAATTGCATGGGCCATACATAGTCTTTCTTGTCAAAGTCAATGGGTTCAAACAGTGAGAAGGAAATACATAATATGCACATCCACTTCTACATTGCAAAAATATCTTTACATTGTTATCCCATTACCAGAGAAAAAAAACATGGCCAGGGCATACCAAAACTGATTACAGCATAACACTACTTTAATTTGACTCCAAACACATATACAAGACAGACTAATCACTAATTATGGCATGACATGTTTGGTAGGGGACTAAAAATGCAAGTGAAAAAAATTATCACTTTAGTTTACCCCTACACCAAACTTGTCCCAAAATTGAATATTTTTTTGTGGGCTGTACCTTATATTTCCACTTTTTTTTTTTGGTTCATTCTAATGGGGCCTAAAGCTATTAGTGCCATGAAGTACATTCAGTTTTGTGAGGCAGAACATCTCATCCTTGCTGGTGAAAACACAGCTGTGAGTCTAGCATGATCAGAAAGAGAATAATCTTCTGGCCATAGTCCTTTCTCCACTTCACGCGGATACAGCATTGCATTCTTCACCTTAAAACCAATGGCTTCTTGCTCCTGTTCTGTGTTACCTTGTTCCGTGCAACCATTCAGATTTTCCAACACATGCTCTGGACATGTAGAATTCCATATTTTCTGCTGCAATACAAAGTCAATTATCACTACTTTATTCAATAATTACATATACTGTGTGCTAGATATTTGCTACTACCTCCCTCTCTCTATATATAGGAGCCTTCTTATAATGGTTGTCCCTTCTTTTTTATAAGATTTCTTTCAAATTGTCCTTAGCATCAATTTTTTATCAAAAAATACTCTTAATAACTTTACAATTTTTTAAGACAAGAAATAATAAATACTGTAAATTAATAAGATAAACTCTTTCTCTATCCTAATAAGATAAACTCTTTCTCTATCCTGTGATTTTGTGAAGATTGGGAAAGATAACTAGTCACAAATTAATAAGATAAACTACATAGTCACTATTCTCTCTCCACACCTTAATTAATTACAGTAGATGAAAAACAATAAGGTGGAAAGAGTGAGATGATGAGTCTCAATGATATCAAGGATATTTTTAGAAAAATAATACAGATTGTTTAAGAAATTTAATATTATTAATTAAATTAACCAATTTTTTTAAATGCTGTGAATTAGTTAAAAAGGTCTTGTATATAAGGATAGAGGTAGTATTACACTATTTCTAATGATCTTCATCACAGAATTCTAACATTCATGCACACTGCGTTAGGCACATTCAAGTGCGTGCATATTAGTAGATATCACCGAAAAGTGAAGACATATAATGTATACCTTGAATTCTTCGAAGTCTATGACACCATTTCCATCAACATCTGCTTGATTCCATAGATCTTGCAACTGTTGAAAACATAGTCCATAAGGCACACCAATTAACGTCACCTGCAAAAGTTATGGTAAGGTGTTAGTCTTTTTCTAATTTTTTCCTTCGTTTTTTGCCTATTGCTATTGGAATTTATATCATCATATATTAGCAGGTATGAAGTACCAGCCGGAGTGCTTCGGAGAAACTAAAATATGTCACAGAATCAGCATAGTTGTCACCCTTCAGGAAGGCAAATGCATCATCTTCAGACAATGATGCCTTTCGTAACTGGAACTAAAATCCAAAAAAAAAAACACATTAGATGCAGAGAGAAAATGGTCATGCATATATTCTCATTACTTCTTCAGTCTTCACAGCAAAAAGAAGTTTTATGATTATGAAGGTCCATGAAAAATCAAGTACAAGAATGTAATGGTTATTTCAAGTGTTTACATTTCTGCTTATGGGAAGCGTAATAAAAATTGCTGATGGACTTGTCTGGAAGACTAGAACTCCTAAAAACAAAATTAGTGATATTAAGTTAACAAGATCACATCAATAAATAAAAAATTGTTAACAAGTAGAAATACAACTGAAGTAGAATATTTCAACTTTTATGAAAAGCTTAAAGCTCATCCATAAACATAGGCTTTCTTAAACCTACTACATAAGTTTCACATACCTTGAACAGTTGACTTTCATATTTTATCTTTTAAAAGTAAAAAGTCATAAATACAAAGACAACAAAAAATATATTAAATTGAGTAAGTCATACTCACTTTTAGTATACTAAATACAGCTTCAGCCCAACTTGTCTTCAAAGGTTTACGTGCTTGGTTGGGATTGCAAAGCCAAATGAAGTCAACACCACAGATATTTCCCCTATGATTTCGGTGACTAACCCACTGCAGGATCAATGAGAAAATATTAAAAATTCGAGAAAAAAAAAACTACCAAGACTATGCTTTTAATACCAGGAAAGCAAATGTACAATTCTATATAATATTGAGATATTTACCTTGTGAGAATCTGCATAACTGTCACTGTATTGATTAGCAATATCATATGATGATACAAACCCCTGTGACCTTAGGAACTTGTAAACATGCCCACGCTTGCTTCCATTCCAGTCACTGCATTAGATAGAACATGAAGTGCTCATTATAGGACAATTGTTCCAGTTAAAATACCAACATAATAACATAGGAAAATCAAACAATAAACTCACCCACAGAGTATAATAGGCATGGGTTTGAGCCTGTTTTCTCTCTGATACAACTCCACATATTGCAAGATTTGGTAAACCTACAAGAAGATAAAAATAAGTCTAGTTTTAGAATTGAAAGCAAAAGCAAGTGACTAGAAGTCTAGAACAATCATCAATGAATAAGAAAAAAGATTAAATTGCTGGAGATTCACATACCTGATTTAATCTCACTACACAAAGACTTGAATCATGAGGAAATAACAAGTGGGTGTTGACAATCAGAAACTCTTGAGGAACACTGCCTTTTGGGTTTTGCACAAAGGGGGTAGCAGACTGAACATGTAACAACTGAGCAACGCGATCGCCACAATCGTTTAAAAGCAACTCTTTATAATCCATAACTCTTAGACATTCTTTGCGTATAGCAGTCAGCAGACCTGCATAATAAATTATGAGGTTTTGAGTCAAAGAGCAACAAAATTACTCAGAGAAGCATAGATCTTATAGAAAAAAACAATCAAACAACCCTCCAGAACCACATGGAACATTAGCACTAACCACTTGAAAGAAAATAAGTGCAACAATTGGGAATACAAACATTTAAACGAGTATGAGGATGAATGGCATTTTCAAACACTTACCATCTCCACGATTGTTGGTTCGAGCGAGCTTGAAGAGATTGTAGCCAGCATCCCCAAGTCTCTCCTCATACATGTTAACAAGTTCTTCATTTCCAACCCAAAACTCCTACACATGAAATAAACATCATAGCATAGAGTGCGTGAGAGCTGGTAAGGAAAAACATCATTCACAACCAAAGAAAAATGTTTTTTTCTTTTTCTTTTTCACAAAAGACAATGCCCACCAAAGACAAAGGAGATAAATTGCTACCTGAAGGCACATAATGGAAGATGATTCAGAAAGCAAGCAATCAAGAATCCTCTCATTCCTGGCCAACCAGAATGCTCTGAAGTCACTTTCTCGCAGGCCTTGGTTCTGTTCACAACAAATTCATATTTCAGAGTGAAACCCTCCAAACCATACATTTTGAGACCATTCTCCACACCGCATGAATTGCATAAACATGAATAAAACTAAGGGACAAGAGCACAACAGCACAAGACAATACCTGTGGGTCAATCCGTTTGTAAATAGGAGCCAGAATGTTGAAAGTGGTGAATGAAACGCAAGAAGGGTCTCTATCCACCTCAGCCACCGACGAAAAACACCCACTCTTGCTAATTCTGCAAAGATCTCCATCACTGCTATAGCCATTGACAACCTTATGAGAAGAACCATTGTCTCTTCTCAAATTGAACTTAGCACCCCCAGCCACAACCTGAATTCCACTCATACCATCAGTAACCCGAATCAAAAATCAAAATAACCCCTTTTTATCATATCCATCCCCCCACCAAAAAAGAATTCAAATCAAATCAAAAAGAGGAACAAAAAGACCCTTTTCAGAGAATCACCTACCATTCTCAAAATCCTCGCCACAATCAACAAAGGTGAGATTTTGAACCTAAATTTATGTGCGTTAAGACGAAATCTGAAATGGGTCACGGATTATTATGTGAGTGAATGGAACATAATCTAGCTTCTTCTTCTTATATATCTTAACCGCCCTTTTATCTCTCTTGTGGTTGTAGCGATGTGGTGAGCAATTAATATATATAAAGAGATAGAGGGATTTGATATATATTGTAGAAGAAACAAGGAGACAGGACAAGGACAGAGTAGTACAAGTTGGGGGTTTCAGCGTTACAGCAGTGTGCTCGTTCATGTGATATGCTTCATAAAATCATATAATGGAATCTTTTTTATATATATATATATATATATATTGTGGATATCACTAATTGAGGAACACTTGATTCACTCTGTTACGCAACGCACACGTCTTCACCCCCAAATCCCAACTGGGATTCGGTTATTCATTTCATTCGTTCATATTTTATCTTAATCAAGTCGAACCTTTAGTTGAACGGCTCGGCTCGACTCGGCTCGGCTCTAGGTACTAGGTAGGGTAGGGTGGTTTTTTGATTGAGTGTAACGTTAGGGTTAAGTAGTATGGTCTTCTTTCAATGGCTACATTTATCATAGTATAAATAGTAAATTGATGTAATTAGTCGCCGTATTAATAGTAGCAAACATAGATGATAGATGTGGTTGGATTGAGTGTAAGTTGTGGTTAGCTAGTATGGTCTTCTTTCAATATCTCACACTTTTGCATGAATAAATTAATGTAATTACTAACTAAATTGAACTAAATTAAAATATTTAATAACAGAAGGACTAAATTAAACTAATTAAATAAATAGAAAGGTCAAAATAGTACTTTAGCTACAAACTTAAATATAGTTAAATAAATATTGTGGGTGTTATTCTTCAATTAAAATTACATTTTTACTTTGATAATATGTGGACTCATATAATGCATAACTTTATTACTAAGTGGATTACTGAATGTTTTCATTCTAAAAGAAATACTTAATTCTGTGGTTTTTATGCTAATAAAATTTGACTCGTTAATAAAAAAACGATCTCATTTTTTAAAAACAAATGTGATTTGGTTTTTATTGTCAATATAAAAATCTTATTAATGGAGAACTTATAAGTATATCATTAAGCATTCTTTTAGCCTTAAGAATTGTCTTAACTCTAATGAACTTTCAAAATTTAATTCACCTTAATTTTCATCTATAAGAAAAAGAATTTTTATACTAATAAATAAGAAGACAATATATGATATAAAACAGCCATAAAAAGTTAAACTAACGAGTAGTAGATCTTTAATATTCTTATTTTTTTCACACAACATAAAAAGGAATAAAAATAAAGAAGCTGAATATTTTTTTATAACCTGAGTTTAAATAATTTTACTTTTTAAAAATGTGAAACGGAGATTAATTGAATGGAAAAGCCTCATATTACTCACCTTACTAGTTGCTATCAAACATTATGATAACAATTTGATTTAAAAAAAAATTATGAGTATAAAAGATTATAAGGTAGTTTATAATCAACTAAAATAGATTATTTTATTCATAACAGTTTGATTATGATTGAAAACAAAAACACTGAATGTACAAAGAAATTATATAAGGTCCTTAGCTTTTTTATTGTTTTCTATTAAATATCAACAATAAATGTGTTGAAATTTTTTTAGCCCATAGATTATTGAAAATAAGCCTATCCATTTCCAATGTCCATCAATCTGCCGGTTTCGGCCGCGGAAATAAAATCGATGGCGAAACCATCAAACTATTCTTCAAAACCAAGAACACTGTGAAGATGAAGTGACGGGTGAATGTATCTAACACTGTTCCAAATTTCCAATGAAAGCCATCATTAGACGGTGGTTTCGCATAAATGCCTGACGGTGACATGAAAATTCTTGAGAATGGGTCGTTTTCTAGTTAAAATAATTAATTTAATATCAAACTATTATATTATATATATTATAAAAAATAGAAATAAAAAAAACGGGTGCCAAGGCCCTCTCTTACACGTACGTCCGCCATTATATATACATGATATGTTATAACAAAAAAAAAACATTATATGTCATATTACATGAGAATTTTTTATCTTTAATTTATTTATTATTTTAATCAACTTTATTCTACACGTCAACCTTAGCAAAATTTATTTATTTTAAATGTATCCTTAATGTTTGGTTTTATAATTGAAAAATAATGAGAAATAAAAGATAAAAACAGGAGTGAATATGTATATAGTTTAATGAGATAAAAAGAAATGAAGCGAAAAAAGTAAACAAACTAAAAATGTTATTTACTTTTTTTTTCTCACAGGCAAAGAAACTTAATAATATAATATATAAACAACACTCTCAACACAAGACGTGTCATGAGCTAAACAAATACAGAAGTCAAGGTAGTGCACATGGCCAAAACAAAAGTTTAATGTTACAACCATTAAATTTTATTTTGGTACATTTTAAAAAGTTTTCAAAAAATTTATTTTAATTATTTTCTCATATTTTCGTCAGCTAGTGATTATGGTAACTTGAAAATTTTGAAATAAATAATTTAAAATATTAACGGTTAAAAACCATCGTACTACCACTAAGGATTTTTTTTTTCAAAAAAAAAAAAAAAAAAAAAAAAAACACAATTGTCTCACTCCTCATCGTCTTCCTCACGCAGACACACAAAGCCACCTGCAACGCTCCCCCTCAACCCAGATTATGCTAGATTGTTGGTTGATGTAGACTTGGCTGTTACTCTTCCAGGTGAGATCATGGTGGAGCTTTCCAATTTTGTTTTTTTTGTTAATGTCGAATTTGAAAAAGGGGTTCATGTAGAAAAAACCAAACAAAATTCCCCTACTAGAAAATCCTCTTTTGTGGATTTGGAGCAGAAGAGCAATGACTTAGATATGATAGGGCATAACACAACTACTGACACTCCAAAAGTCAATTTTGACAACCAGAATGCTACCATAGAAACAACAATGATGTTGGAGGACAACATAGACAAATGATGCCAATCTAACAAAGGTTTCAAATCCAATCAACGAAAGTGGTACTTTAACAGATGATGTCGAACTTGAGTCTGAAGTTCAACCAGAATCTTTTGGGGCCAAGTTTGTTGATATTAACCCCTCGCGGCTGCGAGGAGGAAGGTCCCTGCCTCTTCTTTTCCAGAGGTTGTTCTAAAGGATCTTCAAATCCTTGCAAACTTTTGGAATCAAGTGGAGAATGATGAAATAGATACGGCATCAAAGAACAACGATGCAGCAAAATCAAAAATCGTCAAAATAGTTCCAACCACTCAAAAAATGACTTCCAGGATAAACTATGTGCTAGTGAGTTGCTCCTCAATCTCCGTTTTGCAAATTGTTGGTGCTTTTCTTGTGGTGTGTGACAGTTCCATAGACAGTTTCTTTGATTTGAATGGCAACACTAAAGTTCTTTTGGTTTTTTATGCTCCTCCTTCTTGTTTGGAGGATTCCACCAACAATAGCATTGGTCTTCGTTGCTATTTTGGTTGTCTTGCTTTGTCTTTTATGGGTTTTGGCTTAGTCCCCATGTTTTGTTGGGATGTTTTTCTTTCTTCTTCAATATATGTTTCCTTTTGCCTAAAAAAATGACATATGACCCGATAAAAAAGTTGAAAGGTATTTATTATTATTATTATTATTATTATTATTATTATTATTATTATTTTGAGTTGAAAGGTATGGTTGAAATAATGTATATGTGTTTCCGTTTTTTCTTTTTCCTTTTTTTTGTATTTCCTTCATTGTTTTAGAGAAAACTCCTAAGATAGGCCTTCTATTTTTTTTCTTTCTCCCTTTCTTACCCTACTTTCAAATTTTCATACATTTCAATTTTCAAAAATTAAAACTAGATAGGGATATATTTGTATCAACTTAAAACATATTTAAATCTTTTTATTGATCTATCGAGTAGCATATTTTATCTATTTAATCAGAACAGTTGCATCATTTTCGTTGCTTTGGTTGTCATACACATTATTTTACATCCAGCAGGTATAGAAATATCATATTCCATAAACGCAAGTCAAATAGTTATTTAATCCTCCCTTTCTGGTCCTTCTATATCTGGTTTTTTTTATATAAAAAAAAAAAAACGTGATGATCCTTCTATCAAACAATTGTTTAAAATAGAAATTCTGAAATAAACCTTGTTCACACGGTTTATACACTATTTATTTCGCTTGACCACAAATCGACTAAATGTTTATAGTACTACATTATTGTTTTACATTTATAATAAAAATATTAATACTTTTTAATATTATTAACAAAAATTATTCATCAATAATTAATCTATATTAAAAAAACCTCGATGTACCACTTTTGATTGAATTTTCTTTTTTTAATCATATGTTTTTATCAATAAAATTTAAATTCAAAATTTTGGTTTAAGAAAAAAATTGACTTCAATTATAGTTAATTACAAAGGGACGCGGAATATAATGCAGCTTTTATGATTAGACAAGACAATGTTCTGAAAAGGAGCAAAATTATACGTGTCGGTGACACCCTCTCCTTTGATTTAGAAGACCCCTCCGCAGCATGAAAGTAGGAAAGATATGCAACGTACCAACCGATTGCGTGAAGCAGAAATAAACCAATTAAATTAAGGATACAAACACAGAAAAAAAAAACACACACACACACACAAATAGTTAACCTAAAGAATTTTTTTTATTTTGGACTTTTCCAGCTAATATAGATTTCTACTTAAGAAGTAAAAGAAATGTGAGATATTCACTCATGCTTAACAGAGGCGACATGTACAGATAATTTTCTTAATTTACATTTTACAAGAGTTGTAAGATAGTAAAGATGTGATGAATTAGATGAGTATAGCTTATAAAAAAATTATGAGTAAATTATAAGAATGTGATGATGATTATAGAATTATAGGTTGATCATTATTATATTATATTTCCTTTGCTTAACTTTATATAATGTTTTAGTATAAAAAAATGTTCTAAATTATTTGTCATTTTAGAAAATCAATGAATCAATAATTTTTTCATAAAATATCCTTAGTGGGAGTAGTTGTTGTATAGTAAATGACAGAAAAAACTTAGTTAATTAAAAAAATAAAAGATATATTTAAAAATTAAATGATGTATATTTTATGAAATTCAAAATATTAATTACAACTCTTAATATTGCATTCAAACAAAATAAAACCAAAGTGTGCATTATTGTTATATTTGATTTAAATCACATTTCATGTAAAAATTGAACTAACTGCAACCTAAGATGCATTTGTATTCACGTTTGCTCCCATAAAAAAAAAAAACGTGATGCTTTATAACTTATGAGAAGGAAATTTTCATCCAACGTGCATTGAAAAGTGGAGAATTCATAAATCAATCACACACTTAAGAGTTGTGTCCAAATTATTTTTTAATTCTTTCTAGCTTAGTGTGTGAGAAAAGGGACAACACGCCATCTTCAAGATTTATTTTCTGTCGAAGCCATGCTAGATGATTATAAACTTTACCCATCTAATTAAGTGGTGTGGTCATTAATCAGCTCAGATCAAGCCACATCTAATGATCCAAACAGATCAATAAAGATAAGTGAACTTGTAAGTCTGCTATTTGATATTTTTTTAGTGTATCCGTGTAACGTTTATTGTTTTTGATAAGGTCCAGCTCCTCATCCATCATTCCTAAATCTTAATGTCCCTTCAAGAGTTCAAGGCAAAGTTGTTATAAGTGTATTGAGACTCATATTAAAACCATGTTTAACATTTGGAATCCATCATTCTCATAGCTTGTTTGGATAATGGCCTCCAACAATTTCAACTTGGAAAAATTACGTTTGAAAATTTTAATATTGTTAGAACCTTTACAGCAAAAAAAATGTTTTTTATTTTTATTTTCATCACATTTGTGAATTTGCTTCCCAATTGCGGTGCAGCCCATGCACGGCGGCACCAAGTCAACTCAATCACCGAGTCGCCACGACGGCGGTGGGAAAAAGAGATGGACTCGGAGTCCTTGGAAGCAGACGACTGAGACGAGGGTTGTGAGGTCAAAGAAGGATCTTTTAATTTTTAAAGTTTTTCAATATTATAATAGCGGTTTTTAATCGATGTATTTCAGAAAGAAAAAAAGTATCTCGTAGCGATTTTTAAACTGGTCAATGTCTTAAAATTATTAACAAATTAATTCTAAACTTACAGAAAAGCCATTTTAATTCACTTTGAAATTTGTCTAAAAATACTTACTTCAAAAATATAAATGATTAAATTAATTTTTTAAAGATAAAAAATCAAAATAAATATAAACAAAAACATTAAAAACTAAAAGTGTATTTTACCCCTTTAACACGAGCCAAAAACATAGCATGGAATCCTCCACAACAAAATTTCCTTTGGAGCGGGTCTTCGTCTGAGGGACTCGAATGGAAGTTTCATCAAGGCAAAGACGATTTCTGCATCTGGTAATCCTTCTTCTAAGGAAGCTGAAGCATGGGCATGTCCAAGCCAATACTTGACATGTCAACTCAACATTCCCAATGTCATCTTTGAGGTTAATTGCAAACATGTTGACTATTTTATTCACTGCTCCAAAGGAAATTCAGATTTTTATCTCATTATGAATAGATGTAGACCAGATTTTCCCCTTATCTCAAACTTAGGGGGAATTTATTAAAGAGACAAATCAATCTTGTAGCTCACATAATCTATCAAGAACTTCAAGATTTTATGCTAGCTCTCATGACCTTGAGTATATCCCTTATTATATTGTTTCACAATTGATTAATGAAATG
Organism: Glycine tomentella; assembly: GCA_007407185.1. NCBI lineage: Eukaryota > Viridiplantae > Streptophyta > Magnoliopsida > Fabales > Fabaceae > Glycine > Glycine tomentella. The sequence goes on from PYAF01001524.1 coordinate 1,629,032, forward strand.
ATAAATTATCTTTTCCCTAAAAAAATAGAGTATTTTAGCCTTTGTTTTTTTACTATCGTTCAGAAAAGCTTAATTTTAGATTTTAAAATATTATCTTTTGAAAAACAATGAAAACTTTAAAACTATGGTTAAAAATTAATCTGTATTCAAAACAATTTCTTATTTTGAAAAACTTGTATAAATAATAAAATAAAATTTATTTAAAATATTATTATAAATAAATTTTAAAAATTAAACGAGCCTCCACTTTTTAAAATAAAAAATATTAAATATGCTCAAAAAATTTAATTAACTCGCTATAAAATTAATTTTAAAAAACAAAATAACTTGTCTGGTCACCCAATGCCACCCTTTTGCTACAAATTATCCCAGCGGGTAGTTGCTCTACTTCTGTAAATGGTCCGAGGCCTTTAATGCAAAGCTTTGTTCGAAAAAGGTGGTTTTTACTATCTATTTTTTGTTATACATAATGACTCAATTATAAATTAAAAATAATAATAAGATTAGTAGTTGGCGACGGAAATCATTGGTGACCATTTATAATTCATTTTTTATTAGTCACTTAAAAATTAGTCCTTGGCAGAAATTTTCTTTGGGCAGCAATGAAACAAGCCAATACGTGACACGTGGAAATAAGTTATGGCATTGCTAAAATAATACATCCATATTCCATGGTAAGGATCACCACGTGGAATCAATTTTGTGCCTTGAGTAGCCCCAGCACGTCAACTCATAATAGCATAGCACAGCACAGTGGAAAGAAATGAATCCGTGAACATAATAGAAAGAGACAGCTATAGAAGCATTCCATCTCAAGTTAACAAATTATATAATTGCTTATAAGAAACCTTGCAAATTTGTTATCTCTTTCCCAACCCCTAATAGATGTAAGGTCAAAATTGCTCACTGGCTTACAGAGATGATAGGACTTTAGCCCCCAATAAAACAAAATAAAATAAAAAAGGAAAAGAAAAAAAATGATACACCAGAATTAAGTTCAAAGATCTTAACAAATAACAACCTCAAGATAATTAACCCTCTTCACCGGATAAAAATGATGTCCAAAATGCAACCTTCACAAACAAGTCATAGGAAGAACCTCCTTCGGCTTGTGTCCATTTCCGGCTAAAAGAGAAGAAAAAGACAATAAAATAACAATGGGGAGAGTTAGGTAGGCAGGAGAGATGCTTCACAATGTAAGGCCAAGAATTGAAACTGGGAGTTGATTTGGTTAACAAGCAAATTACCTTGTGAACCCACTCATATTCCCCACCCTGTGTGTCAAATGTTCCATGCTGCAGGCTAATCAACTTTAATGTGAAACGAGGGCCACATTCCTGCATTTAAGTGAAGTTGTTAAGAGGCAAGTTTGGCGACCATTAACAAGATAAAAACGGAACAATACAGATATACAAAACTTGATCGAATCAGCTTGAAGAATTTAAATTCTTGAAAATACTAGTATCATAAACATTAGACATTGTGAAGGTAAATGCAGATAGAGTAGACCCATCACCCATCTCTAATGTATGCATCCATATCTTCTCATGTGACAACTTTTAGTCTGTCATAATCACATTCATGATTAACTCTCTATAGTCTACATGTGAATACAGATTAATTAGCAAACAACTGGCATAAACAAAACATCACATAATCTCTCTTCTATAATACACTCTGATCAAGATCACTCTAAATCACAGAAGTCAACAATCTGAACCACCAGTTCTATTATCTAGTACTTATGGACACATCACACTTTACATACTATACCACTATTAAAAAACTTACAAGGAAAGCAGTGAGGAGCAGGCCGAAAGCATAAATAACAACTATTAGTGATAGGCTTAAATACATTTTTGGTCTCGACAATTTAGCATTTTTTTCATGTTCATCCCTGTAATTTTTTTCCGTCTTAGTCCTTGCAAAATGTGTGTTTTGTTTTTCGTCCTTAAAGTGTTTTAGATAAAAGTACTTTGAACAGTGAAGAAAGTGTTATCTAAAGCACTTTGAGGATGAAAAACAAAACAAACTAATTTTGCAAGAACTAAAGCCAAAAAAATAAATTAAAAGGGTCAAAAATGTAAAAAAACGCTAAATTGCAGGGACAAAAAATGTATCTAAGCATTAGTGATACAAGGATTTACATTCAGTAGTAGCCAACAGCTATTGAATTTTTAAATGGTGGTATATGAAAAGCATATAAAAAAGAGCCAACACCAACCTGAAGTCGGGCAATTGTTTTCTGTTCAGGAACATTCAAACTCTTGCCTTCTTTGTCCTTTTTACCTTTAGACTCTGCTTTTTTAACTTCTTTGGTTTCAAAAATGTACCTTTAGTATATGGTTGAACATAACACGATGTCAGAAAAATGAAAATCACTAATATTTTGAAACAAATAACAACATTGTATGCTTTATGGATATATACCGATGATGCCGGAAGAATATGAAGTCTCTCTGGTTGTGGAAAGTGACTACTCGCCGGCCTTTAAATTCTGGATCTTGTGGAAAAAGTGACTGTATCAACCTATTTAAAAATTTGGCAAATAGCAAGAGTTCAGTTCAATGCTTATACAAACTATTATTATATAGAAACAGGAAACCAAAATGGGATATTTGGTGATAAAATAATATATTAGGAAAATAGGAAAGAAAGCCCTAGATTCATTTTTTGTCTCTTTTCATAATATTTTAATAAAAATAACTGACAATTACTAAAGTATTTCAATCAGACCTAGCATTTGAATACAACAAAATTGTAAAAGAGAAAAAAACACATTACATGTAACATATAAAAGTTTAAGAACAAATGAAACATAGAATAAGACAATGATCACCTTCCAACTCGATGCCCTAGACGTGTTGTGAAGTTATTCAATACAAGCTCGGGCTTGTGACCAGTTGGATTTCCATGATTCTGCAAAGGGGCACAAAATGATTTTTGTTAATCTCAAGAGGAATAAATTAATACCAATAATTCCTGTTTACACAGATTGAATCACAAGGTAGATTTAATCTGATATTAGTAACACAAGTTGCAATGCAAGATCTATAAGAATTTGTTTTTCTATACTGACCACTAAGAAAAAAAATGAAGGGGACAAAAAATAAGTTTCAATGGTAAGCACCTGTAGACTTGACAATTAACATGTCACAACATATTTCCTTTCTCCCTCTCTAAGATTTCAAAACAGATTTTATTTTATTTTATATATCTACTTCAAAATTTAAATTATGCAGATTATTGCAAACCTTGATATCCTTACGCAAAACAAGCTTTGAGAGCTTGAAATGAGCAGTCGGCCCATCGGGTACACCAATGATTAAAAGAGCATCTACAATACATAGGAGCAAAAAATTAAGCACTTGTAGGGGCATCTTCCCTTGATATCTAGAAGGAAAGGGCATGAATGTATCTTAAAAACAATCTTGAGTATATAAAATCCGAATAGATTGAATCTTGACAGGAAAGCAGCACCTACCTGGTTCCCTACGATTGGTGTGAACAACTATAATAGAGGTGAAGTCCTTCTTCTTTGCATATTCTACAATCTGCAATTTAAAATGGAATTAGAAAGAAATGCTCAAACAAGTTCTAATGTTTTATGTTTTTCCCTCACATGGAGAAGAGACAGTGAGAAACACAACACCTTTTTCAGATCATATGTTCCTCTCTTGAAGTAATGTGCATTTGGTATAACTGAAAGCAACTCCGATATAAAGGCAGGTCCCCTCTGCAGATCATTTCATATTTTAGCCAAAAGTCGGAAACATGTTATACAATAAAGTCATTCTTTCCTTGGTAATATTCTTATTCTATAATTCTAAAAGTGTGAACCTAAAAAATAGGAACAAACTAAGGAGTAAAGAGTTATGGCTTCAAAAGTACTTATGCCAGACAGACGAGAGAGATTAAAAACAAATTGCATATAGGGAACATACAGTAGAATGGAAGCGGCAAGTGGTGATCAATATCTTGGGAGTTTGTTGTTGATTCAAAATTGAACCGAATTCATCAGCATCATTTCCAGCAAATAACTGCAAACAAGTATAATTCATCAGTCAATACAAGTAATTAAAAAAAAAAACAATATTTGAAAAAACAGCAACACTGCATGCAAATTCAAAACAGTAAACAAAAGTCCCCTCGTAAAAAAAACCGTTATCCAATGTCCATCAAAATACAACTTCAATCCATTTGCGAATTGACCGAATTCTACAGTTTAAAAATTTATTCCTGTTCCCCTCTATTTTTGACCCCACAATCCCCACTCCTGCTGATACTAAACTACTATCAAAACCTGTTTCAAGTTAAATTGACGCAATCAATTAGCAGATTCTCAGAAAAAAAAAATAGTGGAATTAGCATTGAGCACCAATATTTCTATTCCAATCTAATGTAAAATCACATTAAAACTAAGGACAATAATACTATATCAGTAACACAAAATCACAAATTTTGCAACCACAAGGCACAAAGCAGAATAAAACCCTATTAATAAAAGTTCCAAACCTCATCATCGTCGGGCTTGCAAACGGTCTCGTCGAGTTCCCTCGTGTTCTCGATGGTGCGAGGAACCTTCTTCTCCGGAGGCTGCAGAAAAACACGAAGAATCGTCACCGATACGTATCGAACACGAAACAACAAAAACGGAAAAAAAAAATTAAAATTTGATGAGAAAAGGAGAATGAATGAATGAAGGATTTCACCTCCTCGCCGAGGTCGAGAGCTCTCTTGAGAGCAGCGTCTCGAGCCTTAGCCTTGGCGCGCTTGTCGAGCTTCTTCTGCTGCTTCAGCTTCGCGTGCAGCTCCGATCGCTTCTCCTTGTTCTTTATCATCGAAGGACGCAATGGCTCCTTCTTCTCCTTCTCCTCCTTCTCCGTCGTTCTCGTTTTCTTCTTCCAACCTGAAGCTGAAGCCTCAGCTTCCACGTCATCATCATCATCGCTCTTCCTCCTCTTTCCCCCCATTGGAGCTACGACGCGAGTTTAGTTAGGGTTTTCGAAGCACAGAGAATACAAACGAAAAGGAACGGTTTTTACTGGCTGGGGTTTATGAAAAGGGGGGTAATTGCTTATTGCTTCTCTTCTCTACGCTTATCTTCCTATCACGAATAATCAAAGATTTTGATTTTGATGACTTTCTGAAGAATAGACTGCATTATTGTATTTTCCCCAAATTTTTATTAAAATTGAAACGAAATTAAACTTTTGTTTTAAGTTAAATGGCCAGTTTATTACAGTTTTTTCACAAAAAATACTTTAAAAAAATATTTTTTTTAAGGAAAATATGTTTGTTTAAGCTTTTCAACACAATTAAGCTCAAAAAATATTAAAATCTAATTAAAATGACAAATTCTAGTACTATCTTTTTTATAGAAGATATTTTTTTTTATCATTGTAAATACTAAATAAAGATAAACTAGTTTCTATTTTCTAAAAAATCTCAAAAAGTAACAAACAAACTTAAAAATTATTTTTTTATATTTTAATGAGTTAA
>PYAF01001524.1:1634633-1667304 GCA_007407185.1 Glycine tomentella
AATTAGATGTTTCAATATTTTTCTTTTCTCTCGTTTGAATATGCATTTCAAATATTGCAAATAGTAAAAAAAAATTATCTCTCAATCATTTCAAAATTCAAACTTCCCTCCTTTTATTACATTTAATTATTTTTCAATATTTTTTAAAAATAATCTTATGTTATAAAATCTTATATCACAATTTAACTTATTCATTATAAATTTAAAATTTAAAGATATTTATTTATTATAAATTTTAAAAATAATATGTACAATAAAAATATTTTTATTATGACTTTTAATTATATAAAATATACATAATAATATATATCTTAATATATAGATTAAGTTATAATTAAAAATCATAATAAATAAATATGTTTAAGTATGTAAATTATATTTTAAATCTATAAAAATTATTTCTAATTATTGAAAATTTATTTAAAATAAACTGTTTAAATTTATTGAGAGTTGAGACTATTGAGAGAGAGAAGTTAGGGGCCAAATCTACCAATCATTTGTTGGGCCTTGAGTCGTCGCCGCTGGGCCTCTGGGCTTGGATCACTCGCTGTTTGCTGATGCCATGGATGTAGCGTACTTACGTCCTTATGTTTTTCCTGTTTTGGTTCCCTTTTGTTTTGCTGATTTATTCTCTCTGGTCAACAAAAAAAAGGTCTTAGAATGAAAAAAAAGTGGTATAGTTAATTTCTATAAGAATTTACTAATTGGATTTCATAGATAAAATAGTGTACATTAAAATAAATTTACAAATATAAATATCAAAAATTAATTTAAGCCAAATCCAAAAGTGAGTTACTCATTTAACAATTGATGATAAGTTTATGGATAGAATTTAGGTTTGATTTTTGTAGATACATATACTCAAAGGAAGACAAAAAAAACTTTAAGTATAGTTAAGTTTCAAATTGAGAATTAGTTTTCAAATAATTAAAACTTGTGAGAATATACATTGGGTCTCACACACTCACTTGAAGCTAGAAGCCTAAAAGTCCTAATTATCATGGTTTAAAAAAATAATTCGAGCATAAAATTTAGTATCTATGGTCAATCAATAGCTACCCGTTCCCACACAAATGGATCATAGGAGTGGTTGGTGTACATTTCAAAAAAAAAAAAAAAAAAAAAAAAGAGTGGTTGGTGTAAAGACACAGTTGACATAGAAGAATCTGTCTTGTGGAGCCAGTGACCATGTAAGCCACAAAGACTTGGTTTCATGGTCTGACAAATGTGAACCACCAAACTCTGATTTTTCCATGTAAAACCTATCCTATGAGATTTTGCATACCACGTGGCAACCCACAATCTAATTTCTGATTCACAGTCCTATCCTTTTGAGATAAGAGCACACGTTTAATATAATTGCATTCTCTATTTTTCTTCCCCTCTCTCATTTTAATCACACGCACATCAGTACAACACAACAATTCACTAAGTTAAAATCACTTCATCATGGCTTCCTCGTGTGCTTCCTCTGCCATTGCAGCTGTTGCCATCTCCACACCAAGGCAAGTTTATTTTTTTCCTCGTGCCCATTACTTGTAAGTTGTGATAATAATGTAACCATTACATACGTGAAATATTGTTTCATGCATCGTCCTATTTAAAATTATGAAAAACCTCTGATCCGATTAATGTATAGTATATTTTATGTGATCCTTAGTTTAGTTTGATCATTCTTTGAAATTCAACCTAGTACTGATTATGAAACTATATATTAAAAAAAATGATGAAATTGCATGCAGTTCCCAGAAGAATGGATCACCCTTGGGAAGCACAAAAGCTTCTTTTCTTAGCGGGAGGAAACTGAAGGTGAAAAACTTTACAGCACCAGTTGGAGCACGATCCAGCACTACAGTTTGTGCAGTTGCTGAACCTGATAGGCCTCTGTGGTTCCCAGGCAGCACCCCTCCTCCATGGCTAGATGGTAGTTTGCCAGGAGATTTTGGCTTTGATCCTCTAGGTCTTGGTAAGTAAGCAAATCATCACCATTCAAATTTTGCTGTCACTGAAACATCATACTTTCATTTGCTTCATGTATATATATCTGATACGTATCCAATACTCTTGGATATTTCACCAATACATATCTGCCAAGTATCCACGCCTTTTTTTAAAAAGAAGATATGAGAATCTAATATAGTTACATATGAGACATAGAAGCATGTATAATACAGAAATATAGAAACATTGTCCTTTAATGAACCAAAAAATGAAACTTGTACTCTTTATAGTTGATTTAAAGAAATGAATGACATTGATACTACTCCTATATTTGTAGAAAATATGAACAAGTAATTTATGAAGGCAATGATATATAATTTTTATTTTCATTTTAGCAATGTCCAAGAAGTATGTTCTTAATTTGGATTTGTAGATCTGCAATGATATATTTAGATATGTGTATTGCAAGTATCGTATCCTATATGTTTTTAGAAAAATCGTATCACCACATCGAATATGTATTTTATGGTATCTGTGCATGATAGCATTATACAATCCCTTATTGTTGTGGTTCACACAGCATCTGATCCTGAGAGCCTGAGATGGAATGTCCAAGCAGAGCTTGTGCACTGCAGATGGGCCATGTTGGGAGCTGCTGGCATTTTCATCCCTGAATTCCTCACAAAGATTGGTATCCTGAACACCCCTTCATGGTACACTGCTGGAGAGTTGGAGTACTTCACAGACACCACCACACTCTTCATAGTTGAGCTCATTTTCATCGGTTGGGCCGAGGGTAGAAGGTGGGCTGACATCATCAAGCCAGGCTGTGTCAACACTGACCCCATCTTTCCCAACAACAAGCTCACAGGAACTGATGTTGGGTACCCAGGTGGGCTTTGGTTTGACCCACTTGGCTGGGGAAGTGGTTCTCCTGAGAAGATCAAGGAGTTGAGAACAAAGGAGATCAAGAATGGGAGGTTGGCCATGTTGGCTGTGATGGGGGCATGGTTCCAGCACATTTACACTGGCACTGGTCCTATTGACAACCTCTTTGCTCACCTTGCAGATCCTGGCCATGCTACTATTTTTGCTGTAAGTTGATTCAAAAACTAAGTCTTGACTGTGTAATTTGACTTCATTTATTATGGACAAAACTAATATGTAGTTTTATAGTTATTTTTGTTGGTCTTCTCCGATGAGAATTAGATTTTTACCTCGATAATTTGTTGATATTTAATGGAAACCTTTATTACTTGGATTACAAAGGAAACTCCAATTCTGATTGGAGAATAGTATTAAAAGTACTTATGAAAATGCATCTAAGTTTCGTCCATTTATGATTATGGATGTGGAACTGTTTGTGCTGATGAGTTTATCTGTTACTGTTACAGGCTTTCACTCCCAAGTGAGAAGTGTTGGAACAACTCTATGATTGCAAGCCTTGGAGAAACATTGGCAAACCTTTTTAACTAAGTTGTAACGCTTAAATTAATGGTATTAGGGGAGAGTGTTTATGTTGGTGAAAGCTTGTAAAATGGCTACTTCTATTGTCATGCATAGATTGAAGATTCAATGTACAAATACCTATTTAAGTTTTAGATGCTTTTATGTAAATTCAGGAAGTAATCACAGTTTTTGCATGGATGATAGGACTGCAGCAATATTTGATGGTCACTAGCGCAGGGGATATTAGATGGTCCTTGTTAACCTGCTGAATCTTCATTTCAGACTTCCTCAAAAATCATTGCTTTTAAATGATTACATCCATCTCATAACCTTGCAGAAAATGCACAGAAATGTTAAAATTAAGCATATAATTTCAATTTTATCCCTTTTTTTCGGAAATTTGAACTTAGCCCTGAAACCTTCACGATGAATTTACCAAATACACAACCAATAAGATTTCATCTGTTTGGGATGGTTCTCTTATTGCATCCATCATCTCAGAGTCATCAAGGGTAAGAAATATATCCCACATGCGTCTTGTAAGTTTAAGGATCGGAGGGTCCTTCATGTTCTTGCCTAGGGCACACAATATATATGACCAATTAGTTGTCTCGTGAAAAAGTATTCAACAAAATAAAAACCACAAAAAGTTGTCTCATGAAAAAGTTAAATGTTGTCAAAAACACCCTCTCAAGTAACAATAACATTAATGAATTTAATTAATTAGAATGTACTATAATTACATTATCTTCTAATCATAAATGTTAAAAATTGTAATATTTATATCGAAGGTAATAATTAGTAGTTGAATCGAGGGTGTGGTGAAGCATACTTGATTTTTTAGTGTATGCTTGAAAGATTTTCAATAAAGCTATAAATGTTAAAAGAATATAACTACCACCATAAGAAACAATAAATGTCAAAAGATGAATGTTAACAATACTCTTTCTAACATTCTTTTATGTGATTGACTGAAATTAATTACAAATGGTTTATTTTGGTATGTCTCACTTCTAATTAGGAAAGATAATTATTAAATAAAAATCGAGCCCACTAAAATTAGTAATTTTCAATAAATTTTAATAATTCTTAATGATTTCCTAAAAGTGTTAGAAAAAAATGCTAAAGAGAATATCGCTGACATTTCTGCATGTGAAAATTATATCAACAGAGTAACAAATTGAAAAGAGTCATGATTTCCTAAAAGAAGTGATCATATGCACTTACATAAATGCAGGAGGTGTTTTGGATATCGTAGTGGACATCGGCAACCACAATTCAAAGGCTTTCGAGCCAAAACATGCAAAGCTGTCTCGTAGTTATCACCCCGGGCAAAAGCTAGCGATTCCTTCTGATTTAGCATTTCCAGTGCCAGCTCTGCAAGAAGATCCAAATTACGTGGATTACAAACTCTGATGACAGCATTATTAATGAAGGTGTTCACCCATGTTCAGTTCTACCAAGATGACACTGCCTAATTTATATGTTGTGTACTTAGTGATATATTTGTGGTTCACACTCATCAGTAAAGGGAAGGATGCAGCCGTTTGAAGAATGAAATTAAAAGTATTCTTCTGAAGTCATTAATCAAACATTAAACCATTTGGACTTTCATCAGCAACTGGGGTATTAAGTTTCTTTTCTTGTTTAAAATCTTGCCGTCAATTCACTTTTGGATCCTGCTATCATTAGAAATAATGTGACATTAACATGCTAATATGATAAATAATGTGACAGTCTAACACTTAATTAATGTGACACCAACAATGTTTTGTACATAGATTAAAAAATACTAACATGTAACGTAAACACATTATTAGTGTCAGGCCAGCATACGTATTAGACTATCATATTAGTATGTCGGTCTTACGCTATCATGAACATGCTATGTTAGCAATTTTCAATAAAAAAACAATGAACTAAAATTATTAAATTTGAAAAACATGGGAACCAAATTTTAATAAATTATTTTAGAGGACTAAAATTACATATTCATAAAACTACATGGAACAAAAAGTGAATTTAAGCCTATAATCTTTCAAAGACCACCAAATTGAGAGAATGTTGAAAACTTAAAATGTTAGGTTCTTAATATGCTTACCATAGAGTCCAGAGTTTACACAAATGAGGAAGAGTGTAACCCAATCATCATCGTTGAGTATTTCTCTAGTTTTATCAAACAGATACCGAGCCATTTCACTTCTTCCTTGTAACACAGCCAAGTGAAGAGGAGTGACTCCTTCTCCGCCCCTTATCGTTGGCAACGACTCATTTTTTCTGCGCATTATGTCAGCAATGTGCACGTTCCCAACAGCTGCAGCAAAGCAGAATGCAGTGTTTCCCTTGTCATCTTGCAGTTCTAAGAGTAGTTTCACCAACTCCTCCACAAAGCATTCATGGTTTGCTCCGACCGCAAAGTGGAGTACTGTTGCCCACCCCTTTGTTATGGCAGAGTTCAGCAGCGTGGGGTCTTGGTCTAGTATTTTCTTGGCCTCTTTCCAATCTCCTTTTAGTGCTGCTTTGTGCAGTGGAACACATAGGGTGAGGTACCTGTGCCTGGCTTCCTCTGCAAAAAGTCAATTGAAGTGTTATCATTTTAGGGTCTAAACATTTGATCCAATCATATAGTATCCTATTCCTTATATATACATAGGAAGTTTTCAGTGATTAATTCGAGTGATGCATACATCCCCACAAGGGATTATAATTAATTTAATGATAGTATTAATAGTTTTATGTGTAGATTAACCGTCTGAGAGATGAAAAAGGTTTTCAAAGTGTCACGTTGAGTGGAATGAGAAGCTTAACATGGTGCTTAAACCATGAGACTCTCCCATTTGATAGATTAGTCATTTAGATTTAACTCTTTTCTTGTGCTTAAGTCATAAAAATTGGTACTTACATTAAGAAATGACTCTTAAAAGAGGTAGCAATGTTTATCAAAGTCTAATTCAATGGTTGAATAATCCGCGTGAGTTATTATAAATTTCTTGGAATCTTGGTACCTAAGTTCTATTCCTAAAGATAAAAACAAGTTTACAAGTTCCACATTGAAGCTTAATATGGTATATTAGTCATGATCACTCTTAATAAACTAGTGTTTTAGGTTGGACTTTCCTCTCAGCTTAAGTCACTTTTTCAGTGCTTGAGATTATGAACTCCTTCTGTTGAAGTCATGACATGTGACATTAATTTATTTACTGTTATTTAAACTTATAGAGAACTAAATGATGTTTCAAAAAGAGGAAAGTAGACCTTGATCTGTAATGACCTACCATTTTGGTGCTTCAGTGTACATTAGTAGGAGATATTGTATATGATCATAAAAGTGAGGTGGTTTTGTAATGATTTAGAATTTTGATTGACCACGTATTACTGAAATTATTAATATGGTAAGTTAAGCAGAAGGTCCTACTTCTATTTTTCATTTTTTTTATTAAAAAAAAAAAAAAGAAGAATCCACATTTTATGAAAAGATAATTGGTATGGTTTTAAGAAAGGACAGAGAGCTTACGAGTGGACACAAGATGAAGGAGAGGCCTCCTAAACTGAGCTGAAGCAGCCCTCTGAAACACTCGTTGGAAAGATGTTGAATGTGTTAAGGCCATTTCTCTGCAAAGACAATATACAATACAATATTACATGTTTTTAGTGATTAGTTAAGCACTTTAATATGCTTGACAATTGACATGACAATCTTCTAAGTCATAAACTACTTTTTAGGGCTTACGTAAAATCAGAGAGAAAAAAATGCATTTGCTTTGACTTTTGAGTGCCTATAGAAATAGAGTCCTATAATAACTGAAAAGTGATATAATTTCATTAATTGAAAGTGAATAACAGTTAAAATGAAAATTAATTTTTGAAGATGCATGTTAAGATGTATACAGCATGACTAGCAAAATGATAATAAATATTTTAGATAAATTATAATGAAAATATAGAGAAATCGCCGCCACAATCTCTAACATATTTTTTTTTAATATATTTTCTACTATTGACGAAAAATTAATTAGAAATTATAACTTTTTGTGGATCTTATTTTTTATTTAATGAATTTTTATTCTAATTTTGTAATTTTTAATTAATAATAAAGTGTATTAAAAAAATAATGTATAACACTCTCAGGAAAAAAAGAAGCATATGAACATAATTTGATAGGTAAATCAGAAATACCTGTAAAATTGGTAACTGCAAGAATATGGTGCGATGATAAATATATTAGCATGAAAGTAATAGACGATGAAGACCTAGAATTTGTAATAGGAGAATTCTTCAACCAATCAAGGAAAAATTTCTTAAAGTTGTACGTGGATAGTGCTAAACCAGAGGATGTGGCTTTACCAATGAGGTCAGTTGATTTCAATTATTCTCGTAATGCATCAGCATCTGCTGCTCCACTTGTTAATTTGTCTATGGAAGATGAAAATGATCCTACTTGAGTTATGGATGACAACATTGACAATGACGATGATGCAAATATCGCAATGGAAGATCGTCTTCTTGCCGATAATGCTAGTGCTTTGGACAATGATGAGGATGATGGTCGAAGCGTAACTCAAAGGCACGTACATTCCCCAGTGGTGGGGGAGTCTGAAATCCAACCACAAGAGGATGCAGGGGAGTCTCAATTACCACAACAATCTCAATGTGTGTTACCAAACAATAGTGATTTACATATATGTCTGGTTTTTGTTTATGTATTTTTTTTGTAATAAAAATGGGAAATTGCACATGTAGGCGAGGGTAATAATACTTTTTGGGATGGAATCCCACATTACACATACATTGATTGGGATTATCCGAGGGAACAAGATTCTGGCAGTGGTTCAGGTTCAGTTGAGGGTCCATGGATATTAGGGAATAAGTTGTTTGTGAAACAGGAATTCGCATCAAAACAGGATGTGCAAATGGCAATCAAGCGGAACCTCATGAAGGAGCATCAAGAAGATGTTGTGGTTGAAAGTACGCCGACAATAATAAGCATGAGATGTCGTGCGCATGACCAGAATTGTCCGAGGAAGGTTAGGGTAATAAAACCAACGTACGGTGGAAGATGGGTAGTTACCAAATGGGGTGGCAACCACAATTGCTTAAATGATCACATTTCTCAGGACCACAAACAACTTGATCTTGATGTTATTGTTTCACTCGTACTAGGTACGTTACTGGATGACATGATAATGATGAGAATTAGTGATTTTATTATTATTTTTAATGTTAACGTGACATTTTTTATTATTAGGGATGATAAAGCATGATCTATCGTGTTCAATTGGACTAGTCCAGGAGAGGATAACGCATTCCTATGGATACAAAGTTTCATATAGAAAGGCATGGTATGCAAAGCAGAAAGCAATGGCAATTATCTATGGTGATTGGAAGGAATCATACGCATTTTTTCCGAGGTGGTGTGACTATATGCTTCGCTTTTCACCAGGTTCTGTTTATCATATTCAAACAAAAAATTATTATGTGTCTCATAGAATCGTTCATGGAAAACGCATGTTTCACCGCATTTTTTGGACCTTCAGACAATGTTGCGGGGCTTTCAATTTTTGTAAGCCGGTTATTCAAATTGATGACACTCATTTATATGGCAAGTACAAAGGAAAATTGTTGATTGCCACAGCTCAGGATGAAAATAATGAATGTTTGCCACTTGCATTTGCTATTGTTGAGGGTGAGACGTTGGAAGCTTGGGAATACTTTCTGGATAACATTCGCTTGCATGTTACACAAAAGACAAATATTTGTCTTATTTCTGATCGGCACCGAAGCATATTATCTGCAATTGAGAGGCATCGTGGGTGGCAACCATCGCATGCTTATCATGTCTTTTGCCTTCGTCATATTGCGAGCAATTTTAATCAAAAGTTCAGAAATAAAAATTTGAAGAGAGCGATTATGAATTTAGGTATGTTTAAAAACTTCATCTATTAATTTTGCATGTAGTTGTAAATTTTAATGTTATTTAATTTGTGTGTAGGTTATACTCCTTCTATTGTTGATTTGAGATAGTCTTTGCACGTTTTCGTGATGTGAGTCCTAAGGTTGCAAACTGGATTGATAACATCCCCAAGGAAAAGTGGACACGTGCATATGATGTTGAGGGACGAAGGTATGGACATATGACAACAAATTTGGCCGAGTCAGTAAACAGGATTATAAAGGGTGCAAGAAACATGCCAATCACCGCGTTGGTTAAACAGAACTGCAGACCCCCAGCTATATGAACCAATGTCAGCAAAATCACCACCAAGTAAGGCGATGTGGCGACATCATACTACGCTCCCCCTCGATCTGTCGCATGGGATCCAAGATCCTAACATCTGTGCAATGTGAGCCTTCTTGAAGTATATCAAATTCTGAGGATGACCAGCAACTGCATCCCATGTTGGATATACTCTGTCAAAATATGAGAGCTTCAAATTGCCGGAGGATAACTCAGTGGTCACATCAGACCCGTTACCAAAAACCTCATTACAAACTTCTGCCCAATCCATGCAAGTCTGTCAGGTAACGACTTGCCCATCAGTAGGCAATCCTAATATACCTGCGACATCTTGCAAGGTAATTGTCATCTCACCCTGCGACATATGGAAGGTGTGTGTCTTTGGCCTCCACCACTCAACCATAGCGCTGATAAGGCTAGCATCAATATGAAAAATATAGGTGACTTATAAATTTATAAGTTCAAAATACACTAATTTCAACACATAACATAT
Organism: Glycine tomentella; assembly: GCA_007407185.1. Lineage (NCBI taxonomy): Eukaryota > Viridiplantae > Streptophyta > Magnoliopsida > Fabales > Fabaceae > Glycine > Glycine tomentella. The sequence goes on from PYAF01001524.1 coordinate 1,644,752, forward strand.
AACAATATTGTAAGTGTTTACCTGCATATATTGCATGCGAGCAACGTGTAAGAACCCAACCTGAGTCAAATACTGTGCGACTAGGTCTGGAATATTGTCGGGTCGGGGTCCAGCACTCGGTCGATCTTCGTGGCGAATCTTTAGCTCTCTTCGTGTTTCATCGTTCCAAACAGCCTGTGAAATATGCGTGCGTTATCTACGCCTCCTAAGTGTATCTCATCTATATGGTCCGGGAAGAACATGTGTTGTGGGATCAGTAGGCTCAGGCTCATGATCAGGTCCAGAACGAGGTGACTCAGATGATGATGACTCAGCCATAATAATATTCTAAGCCAATAATTTGAAACAAATTATTAACTATATCGCTAGAATTTAATAATTATATTATCATGATTTATTTAAAATCTAAAATAGAAATAATTTTCAAGAATAACCTAGGTCACTAACTAATAATAATCTAAGCCAATAATTTGCTCAACAGATAACTAACTATCTCGCTAGAATTTAATAATCATATTATCATAATTTTTTAAAAATTTGAAATAGAAATAATTTTCAAGAATAACGTAGGTCACTGACTAATAATAATCTAAGCCAAAAATTTCCTCAACAAATAACTAACTATATCACTACAATTTAATAATCATATTATCATAATTTATTTAAAATTTGAAATACAACTAATTTTCAAAAATAACCTAGTCACTAACTAATAATATTCTAGGCCAATAATTTGCTCAACAAATAACTAACTATATCGCTAATTTAATAATCTTTCATGATATTCTAATCATAATATTCTAATCATATTATTTTAAATCAACTAATTTTCAAAAATAACCTAGGTCTAATATTCTAAGCCAATAATTTGAAACAAATTACTAACTATATTGCTAGAATTTAATTTAATAATCATATTATCATGATTTATTTAATTTGATCATGCAAACAATTTTCATGAATTCATTAGATATATCTTAGGTAGCTATGTCCTTAATCATAACCTACGTCACTAACTAATAATTTTCTAAGCCAACAAACATGTTACAACTAACTAACTTAGGTACGTATGTCCTTAATCATAACCTAGGTCACCAACTAATAATATTCTAAGCTAACAAACATGTTACAACTAACTAACTTAGGTACGTATGTCCTTAATCATAACCTAGGTCACTAACTAATAATATTCTAAGCCAACAACAAACATGTTACAACTAACTAACTTAGCTACTTATGTCCTTAATCATAACTTAGGTAACATAACTATTTATAATACAAGTCACTAGCAATTTCATATATCAATAACAATTTTTAAAGACAATAATATCAATAACAAATATTCGAGCACTTACTTGATTAACAGAGTTTCACTGCGCAAAGCTTCAAATCCAAATACAAAGCTAGAGAGAAGTCAGAGCAAAATTTTAAAGAGAGGGTAAAAGTAAAAAAAGTGAAAGGAAATAGTGAATTTGGAGTATTTATAGGGGGTGAAACGGACTACACAGTCACGCCTGGGGGAGCCGCAACAGAAGACATAGTCGCGCCTAGGTGGGGCACGAATGAGCACCTATCGCGCCTGGAGAGGACGTGTTCAGTTGCGTCATTCTGGGGCTCGTTTAAGTACCATACTTGCATAAATACTTTTGAAAATACAGTAAATTCGTAATTAAAAAAATAATATATTAATTTTTTTGCCCATATGGATAGAAACACTAAGATCCATAGGATATTAAGTTTTTTTATTTTTATTTTGTGTGTGTGTGAATATGATATTAAACATCCACAACTTTTTAGATGTAAAGAGAAGAAAACAACTAAAACAGAACAAAAAAGTTCTGGATGTTCTCCTCTCGTACATAACAATTTTGTATTAATATTAACAATTTCTATTTGAATACAAGTTCTAAATATATTAAATATAATTTATGCTGAAGTAAATAATATTTTGTCAAATATTGTAATGCTTAATTTTATTTAGATAAATATGTTATGTTAAAGAAATTGGATGTTAATTGATGTAATTCCAAAAATAATTTAATTTATTTTGTCACATGTTTTATTTTTAATTGTTTAGTCTTTTTAAATAATTTATTTTGCTTAAATCCTTTAAGTAATATGAATTTTATTAGTTTAGTTAATTATTCACATAAATTTAATAATTTTTATTTAATCATAAAATTATATTATTTAAACTTCAAGTCTCGAAAAGAATAAATAATATAATTTTTAATGAATATGTGATTGTAAAAAAATTGTTAATCAGCTTTTTTAATGAATGATTCAAGTATTAAGAAACAATAACGTTAACAAAAAAAATGACGTTAACAAAGTCTTTAGTATTTCTATGAAAAAGTAAATATCAGTCAAGAGCGGTAGGCGCATAATTACGTTGACTTGATTCTCATTCTGAGCTAATTTATTGTACCCTTTCTAAGTTAACCTATTATACTTATACATAAGAGTATCAGTTTATTTATCGGAAAAAAAAAAAGAGTACAAGTTTAGATTTTAATACAATGAGTAAATATTAGAAAATCCTTTTACATGGTTACAAATCAGTGGTCTGGTCATTATGTCTGGAAAATTTATTGATTTTTAAAATTATTACTATTATAAAAATTATATTAATAATACTTTTTTAATTAATTGACAATAAAAAATTATATACTATAAATAAAAATTAAACTCAAATAAAACTTATATTAAAAGAATAAATATTAAAGGTCTATTTGATTAAGTAACTTATTTAAGTAGTTGTTGAATAGTATTTATTTATGTAGTTATTTTATAATAAAAGAGAAAATAAGGTTAAATTATTTTTATATACAAGTTATAAGTTATTTTCAAAATTATCTTGTAGATTGAAATAAGGTAAAAAAAATAGTTTATAAACAAATCGTAAGCTATTTTTATAAATTCAACTTTTTCTTTTGTTCAATTTTTTCTTTTTAATAAATAATGAGATATTAAAGTAAATTTTTTTAAAGATAAATGATTATTTTAAACTTTCTAAATAAGATAAAATGACCAAAGTAAAAATTCTAAAAGATAAATGATTGAACAAAATAAATTAAGATACAGAACCAAAATAACAAAATTCAAGTCCTTGTAACGGTTCGGATCGGGTACCAGTTTTTGTACGCTATCAAGTGTAGATTAGGCCTTTGGTAATCTGATGAAAATAATCCCAAAGTTGGTTTTCAGGCTTGGATGGTTCAAGATTGCAAAGACTACCACACTCACGTCCCAAAGCACTATCCAATTTTCTCTTCTTTTATCATGAAAGCTTGACCCTATAATACTCCCAAACAGCTTGGAACAATCAAATTGCACTTCTATACCAATTAATCGATCATGAAGCAATTAATAATGGGAAGGCATGTTCCCATTTTAAATTTTCACATGTTATTATCAAGTGAAAATTCTATGTTCACGTCTCTATTATAAATTAAGTGGGATCAAGGAACTTCAATGTACATAAATTGTGCGTTTATAAAGAACACAGTACAATCCCACTACAAAGTTGTACCCCCACCATCAGACATTAGAGATGCAGCAGCTGCAGCAGCTGTAGGAACAACACCGGTTGAAATGCCTGGTTTGGACAGGTGGAGAAGCCTGGGAAATTCACACCAAATAGTTACATATGTCAATGATAAATGTGAAGGAACATTGTAAAAACATGATAATTTTTCTGCAAACTCAAAGGGTAGCTAATCTGATCCACCTAAATTGGTAACCGTGTAACTAATTCTAATATGCTGGTAAGACCTTAGACAATCATAACAGAGCAATATCAAACAAGCACGACAAAATTATTAAATCTATGACCCGTTGGCCAGATATGGATGAAGTTAGCAATATAGTAAACCTGCCAGTTACTAGCAGCTGCCGCATCAGCTTCTAGGTGAGTAAAATATTTGCACTTAATATAGAAAAATGTGCAATTGAGAAAGCAAAAAGATTCTTACGGTGCAAGGTATTCACAGAAGGATGACACAGCAGAAGCAACTTCAGCGTAGGTTTCAGCAGTTGCAGGTGCTGTTACTTCAACCATTTGTATACCAGGTGTTACTGGCACGGCCTCATCAGTTGCATGCAGCTTCAGCATTTTATTGACTGATGAAACTGTTACATTGATTTGTGCACCCCTGTGGAAATTGAAGGAAAATCCCACCCTCAGCAGCTCATGGTCTAACTTGTACCCCAGTGCATAAAACATACGAAGTGCATTCTTGCTTGTTTTGCTTTCCACCATTGACCTAACGAGAACAGAAATTTGCTCTGCACCTGCTCCCCTCATTGCACCACCTACATGTTTAACAGTCCTGAACAACCCATCAAGCACAAATTAAATTTGTATATGATTATGGACAAAAGTTCTAATAAGTTTTTGACAGTGAAGTTGCTTGGTTTACCACGAAGGTTCAGCTTGCTCTAGGTCACACAAGAGTCGAACCTCTGAGGCTACAGTGCCTAGAAATAAAGACCATAAAATCATATGATTAATTGGAGAAAGGTCAAGATATGATATACTCAAGAAAACTGGACAAATACTCTAACTAATTCAAAAAGTAGACAGAAATGTTGAGGACCTCAGGGAATCATTAAGGAATTGAAAACATTTCATCCCCATCTTAAGATGCAATACAGAACAAACCTCATCTTGGACAAGCATAAATTTCTTCAAAGCAGAAAGAGTAAAACAACTCCATGACATGTAAAACTGAAAGCCAATACAAAAGAGCATCATGGGTCAAAAAAGGAGCACGAAGCATGCCATTTAGATACTAGTCCACTACAAACGCTTAAGGGTGCACTTAATGCTCATTAAAGAACAGCACAGCTCAAGAAGCCAAGTCACATAAAATTGTTTTGCTTTGTCTGCTGTTTAGTGGTCAATATATAGCACAACCACAAGCAGTTCTAGAAATGGAGTAAGAGACAAGAGTTCATGTTGGATACGAGCCTGATTGGGGCATTGGCTTGCTGGCTGCTCTCCATTAGGATTAGTTTCAATGAGGCTTAACTAAATTGAGGGTATTTTTAATTTTTTGGAAATTTGTATTGTCTGGTCCTTCATTGTTAGCAAATCAAATGCATTCTAAATGAAAATGCCACTGCATATACTGAAACAAACATTCAATAGAGAGTGTATTATCTGCAAAGAACATTCAAAAAAAAAAATCTTTAATTTTACCGTGGCCAGAGCATATATGTCATTCTAGACTGCTCATTTCAGACTTCCAAAGAATCCTGGGTATTTCCTCATAATTTGAAGCAATTTTCCAAAATTTCATTTGGAGACTTAGGAGGGGGAAAATTGGATAAGGCTCTGGGGAGAAGCACTCTTTTTCTGCCTTGGTGGAGTAGGGTGAAGGATGGTACTCTTTTTCTCTATTCACGATACTGTTAATATCATATGCACTCTCAGATTCTCAGGGGCTTGCTTATATATCAGAAATGAAGGCTTTGTTGTATCAATGTCTGTTTCCCTGCTTCCTAATGTAAGTTATTTCATATTCATACTTGTCTTTCCCAGGAGAATGATATTCTTTTCCTCTTACTTAGTAATACAATTACTTTCATAGCAGCAACAACAAATGGAAATATATTCAAATAGAACACTCACCCAGATGTGGACCACTCTTGAGGCATATTTCATGGATCCTCAATCGTTCTCTCTGAACACCACATAGTCCTTGAAGAAGAATCTCCAAGGCCTCAACATGCTGCAAAAGATAACAAAATATTAACAGCCAAAGTTGTCTCCAAGCCAAAAACATGAAAGATTCCTTCTGAAAAAATGTAATACTAACATAACATACTAACAAAACATCTTAAGACATTTGTATGCCTTTTATTTGAGAAAGAGGTCCATTCAGGAGGCTCCTCAATCTTTTGCCTTGCTGCCTAGTGCCTAGGGCATTTGGGTATTAAGCTACCAATCATGGGTAGAATTCAAACACTAAATGCAAGTAATACACAAGCAATCACAGTCAGCATTCTTAAAACAAGAGGGGGGGAAATAGAGATTATGGCATTAACATGAAACAAGATGATTTATAATAGCTGCATCCCAAATCATAATTTCCAACCTCAAGAGATCATGGCTATGCCAGATCAATTTAATTCCACAACATCTCCCATATATCTTCAAAGAAAAAGCAACTGCCAATTTATAATTCAACGAAAATATAAACTCACTTGAGTCTCTATAATTCCCTGAACCACACATTCCATATCCACTATGCTCAGCTGCATTACACAAGAGATGTATGCATTATTTATGCAATCTAACACTTTTGATAAATCCATCCAATATTTATATAGAAAATTCTACACGATATTTAAAGATAAAGTAAAAATAACTTAAGAATTGAGACAAAACCCGATTAAAGTGTTAACTTGTAGTTGCAGTCAGTGGCGGACCCACGTTGTGGCAAATGTCCGCTAAAAATTAATTTGCGGAGGACCGGGAGCCTGCTCACGCAGTTGTAGCAATCGGAGTTGGAGAGGTCACCTTTGCATTGGAAGGAGGTTTGGCCACCATTCCCGTCATCGAGCTCTGCCTTCAATTTCTGCAGATCGAACCGTCAGCAACAGCAGTTTACAGCACTTCATTTCTAAAGAGAAAATAGTTGAAATAAAGAACATTACAAATAATAACTATGCCACGCTCTTCCGAAAACCGTTGCAACTTTGGATGTCACTGATTTGGATGAAAACAGCTCATAAGAACGGTAATGGAAACTAGAAAGAAAAACGGCAGCAGCAGTGCGAACGCAAGGAGAAAAGAAGAATATATGCTAGGTTTTTCTTATTTGGGCATATAATTTGCTTTCTCTATTCACTTTTTTGCCTGCAATATTACATTTTTTTTAAATGGGTTTTTTAGTTTTAATTTAGTTAGTTATTATTTATAGTCTTTTTTATTATTAATACATTTTATTTGTGTTATCAATTTTAATATTTTAATTGTTATTTTAGATTTTTTAGTATAAAATTATGGATGAATTTTTCTTAATCAGATAATATTATTTATATATATATATATATATAATATAATTTTGAACGGATTCATAACCTTATACATAAAGCATTGATTTAAATTTTCTTTACAATTTTTTTCTTCTTAATATCTAATATTTAATGGAAATATTGATATGACACTATATTGTATTGTCATACTAATACATTTGTATTAACTTAACATTCTATTGCATTGTCATATTATAATAAATGGTAAGTTTTTTTTGTCTTAATCCTCATATTTATTAGAAAAAAATATCTTAATTAATCTGGAATTCAATTAAGAGATAAGTAAAATCTGATCAATAATTATTTCGATCAATGAATTAATTCAGTAGTATAAGAATGATTCAACATTAAGTTAAACATATTAATTAATTGCGCACAATTTAAGTTAACAGAAGAACTAAAATTTCTTAATTAGTAGAAACAAAACTCGACAGAAAATAGACATAATTAAGCCTCATACATATAAATTACAACAAAGAAAGTAAATGATTATCGTGCAAAATTGTACGAAATTGTGCAGGTTAGAAGTACAAGTAAGGTTCACATATTAAAAGCTTAATTGTTTTGTATGCATGTGATTTAGGTTATATACAACTACGGAACAAGAAAAATAGTGTTATTTGGGATTAGTCCAATAGGTTGCAGCCCTTATGCATTGGCCCAAAGCAGTCCATATGGTAGAACATGTGTTGAAGGAGTCAATTTTGCAATCCAATTATTCAAATTAAGCCTTGTACATATAAATTATAACAAAGAAAGTAAATGGTTATCATGCAAAATTGTATGAAATTGTGCATGTTAGTAGTACAACTAAGGTTCACAAATAAAAAGCTTAATTGTTTTGTATGCTTATGATTCAGGTTATGTACAACTATGAGGCAAGAAAAATGGTGTTATTTGGGATTAGTCCAATAGGTTGCAGCCTTTATGCATTGGCCAAAAGCAGTCCATATGGTAGAACATGTATTGAAGGAGTCAATTCTGCAATCCAATTATTCAAATTAAGCCTTATACATATAAATTACAATAAAGAAAGTAAATGATTATCGTGCAAAATTGTACGAAATTGTGCAGGTTATAAGTACAAGTAAGGTTCACAAATTAAAAGCTTAATTGTTTTGTATGTTTGTGATTCAAGTTATGTACAACTACGGGGCAAGAAAAATGTATGTGCTCATTTTGAACCCCTGCCACTAAGTGTGCAGACATAAAAAAATTCCTGAGTCCGCCACTAGTTACAGTTCTAGACTAAAGTTATTATTGAAGTCAATTGAAGGATCAATTTTCGAATCTATCATACAAAGTGTTAGATATTACTATCAGTAAATAACAGTGCTAAATATTTTCACAAATCAAAAACACAAACCCTAGATTAGAGTACAGAGATATGAATAGATGAGAAGGAGAGAAAGACGAATAGGGCGAGTGCGAGAGGGAGTGAGCGGGAACGTGACGAGCGGACGCGAACGTGAAACAGGAGAATCTTTCTTATAGAAATTGAAAGCAAAAAAAGTACACGATAGAGAAACCTAGAATCAACCCAAAAGAGCAAAAAAGTAAAATTAGTCTAGTTACTGTTAAGGTAAGAAGAGAAGCATGTACCAGTACTGGTGCGAGATTGAAACCTGAATTGAACACGTCGAATTCGTACCAGCAATGTTGAGGACTATGCGTGATTGAGATCGAGATTGCTGATGGAGATGTTCAAGATCGAGATCATGAATCCTAACCCCTCTTATGTGTTTGAGTCTGACATTCAGATTGTGATTTGTGATCTATTTTTTCTACAAATTTTATTTAAAATTTAAATTTTAAATAATTTTATTTAAGACATAAATAACTTTGTTTATTTTTCTTTTTTTATATTTTAAGTTTTTATTAAGAATTAGATTTAGATACTTGAAATAATAAATTTAAGAAAGTTTTAAATATAAAAAATAAGTTGGATTATTTGATCCATTAAGTATTGATTAGAGGATATATAAGATTTTCTTCTTGGTATACAGTCTCCATAGTCTAAGTACATATTCTATCATTTTATAGTTATTTATTTTCATCCCCTTATGGTTATATCATTATATAAAAATTGTGCAGCTTGGGACCAATGAGATTGCTCTATATTATAAAAACTTATCCCTTGCAAACACTAATGCTTCTTTCACTCTTTAGGATGTTTAATCAAAGAGCAGAACAACAAACACATAATTGAAAAAAAAAAAATTTTACAATGTCCATGATCATCAATAAATCAAAAAAGTAATCAATAAATCCAAAGAAAATCAACCATGGATTGATAATTAAATTACTAATAAAAATATCAAAAAATAAAACATTAAAATGAATATTGACACTTGATTATATATAAAGAAAAAGGGCCAAAAAAATGAGCAAGAAATCATGGACCCAACTATCAGCTGCCTTCTTAGAAGAGTTCAAGCTTCTAAGAATAGTGTTGGGAACACCCATAGTAACAACAGTGTTGGAACTTTTCAAAAATAGGAAATTGGAGCAATTAAATATAGAAAACCCTTAGATAGGACTACATGTTTTACAACAATAATTACTTTATGTTAGCTCAATCAACCACTCAATCATAGAATCTTTAAAAGTAAGAGAAAATAGAGCATTACACTGAAACCAAATGCGATTAATAGTAGCACGTGGGTTGCTCATTGAAATAAATTTTTTTACTCCATAATTCCTCCAAATCATTAAATCCAGTAAACAAAAATTGATCCAAGGAAGACAAGGGCGCACCTAACATTAACCAAAAAAAGGTCCAAGAAACCTCTTCAAAGACACTAACACTACACTCCAACCAAATGCACCAAACGAGGATATCATAGATTGCACATAGACACAAATTACTACTTCTACCAAAATAGGCAACACTACAAGCAAACAAATAGTATTCCAAGGATCTAGAGAACAACAACCAATAGCCAAAAATGCAAAACAATGTATTCCACAAAGAAATAGTAGGAGAACATAGTAAAAGGTTTATCCCTAATAAAAGGTTTAAAATAATTGAGACAATAATCATATCTAGAAACAAGGATGAAATAGAAGGTTTAAAAAGAGAAATAGTAGGCAAAGATAACAAAGCCAACAACAATGTTTATCCCTAATATTACCAAGAACAACGCCATGCTCAAACATACTATACAGAGGTCAACAAAAGCAACTGCAACAACAAGTGAGTTTCTATATTCATAAAAAAATAAAAATTTACATATATAGTTTAATTTCAATCCTCTTAGAGTCCAACATGAAAAAAATTAAAACTTTCATACTCATTGATAGTGTGCTAGTGGACTAACCTCATTGATCAAAACTCATTTTTATGTGACAAATATATTCCTATTGTTTATAACTTATTGACATTTTCATCCTTAAAATTAAGATTCTACTTGTTGACAAATATATCCACAACATAGACATATATCTAATTACTAGCATGACACATAACTATCACACATGCATGCAATCAAAATTACAACTTTCTATATCTAAACCCTACTTTGCATCACAACTACTCAAAGAAAAACAATTGAATTGCACCTTTTGGATGTCCGACATAAAATTATAGCCATATTGCTTGTAGTCTCCAAGGTCTTCATGTAAAAATGTGAGCAATCACTTTCAGTTATCTTTATCTTCAACATTTAGTATCGCATATATAATCACAAAAATTGCATTGTTTGCATCTTGTCCCACTACTGCAACCAAATGACCGTCATAGTACCATTTCAGAAAACAAACATCAAGACCAATAAAAATGTCTATAGTCAGCCTTGAATCCTTGCATGTATCTAAACATATATTAATTTCCTTAAATAAAAATATATAAAAAATAATATACCAAATATTGAATAAAACCATATAAAAATAGATACAAAATATTAAATAAAACTTAAAAGAAATTTAAATAATTAAATTTAAAAATATTTACAATTTTTTAAAAAAACTTGACAAAAATCAAAGTTTTACCATTTTTATCGTAAAAAAAAAAAAACTTTACCGTATAAATTTTTGTTACGACTTTGTAGTCGTAAAGTAAAAAAACACTTTACGACTTTAAAATCACAAAATAAAAAATATATTTAACTAAAGTCTAAAAATATTTTATCATTTCAGTTAAAAAAATATTTTTAATTTAGAAGTGGTAAAAGATGTTATATCTTATCCATTTTGACATTAATTTAAAATTGATTCTAAATGATAATTAAGAAGAAAAAAAATATACCTCTTTTGTCCGACAATGTACTTTCCATAAATATCAGTGTTGAGACAAAGGAAGAATAATACATCCCAATCTGCATCTTGAATATGTGAACGGTATGAAGGTAGAGATACCATGCCATTTGATTTTTTCCCTGCAGCCTTGTGAAGTGGGGTGAGTCCATCCACACCCCTGATCAGAGGCGAACCTACATGTAAGTTTATGTCGCACGTGCAGACATAAACATTTGGATTTCTCTTTTTTTTATAATATCTGTTAAAAGGTATAAAAAAACGCTACCTTTTTTTTTTATAATATACAGGTCTTTTACTTATATACAAGTGAGGGAAATGAATTACATGGGAAAAAAAAACACTTCTATAGTTAACTAAGTAACTACCTACAATTGTGAGTAACAATAAGTAATCAATCAATTGGACCTTCCCATTATTATTATGATTAAGCATACGAACTAGTCATTTAAGTTTACTTTTTCTCAGTTAGTAAGATTACAATAACACTAAACTAGTCGGTTGCCATTGATTGGATTTGTTTGTTCCATTTTAATTCCAAGTGAAATTTCCACAAAAATTGTTATTTCTAATATTTCTAAGTATCGTGAATGTTGCAAATGAAACTTGCAAATTACTTAATATTAAGATACATGAAAAAATTCTGGTCTACTTTTATTTTTCCCCTTGATCATTGAGATCAAGTCGCAAGACTCGCAACCAATTTACTATGTATACTAGAGAGGTAACTACATAAATCTCAAGGAATCAAAATTAATAGGATCTTGTAGAAGAGAAATAAAGATAAGTGTATCTCGTAGAAGAGGAATAAAACATGAATGAAATAATAAGACAAGATGTGAATTCTCTTATTCTGATTTTATATTAAGAAGATGATAAAGCAAATTCTCTTATTCAAGGTGTGCCTCCCTCTATGTGACAAATTAGATGATAAAGCAAATTCTCTTATTCTGATTTCTCTTAAACCATTATGCATTCTAGACTTGATTGTTGGCTAAGATACTTTGATATGTTGTAGACACTTTTCCTTAGGTAGAGCCTGCACTGGGAATTTCTGTTGCTTTACTTTTTTCCTTCATATCTTTTGCTCGCTAGTTGGGTTTAATTGGGGAATGGCTTTTATATCTTCCAATTGATGTCAGGTTTGACATTCTCTAGAATAAGTTAATATTCTAGAGATGAGAGCCTTTACTGTGATTTTGCTCGCCTCCTGTACAGATAATGTTGATTTTTTTATTCACCATTATAAATAGAATGATGATATATGGATGTACTAGAGTAAATTCTCATATTTGTTTTGGATGATTGGTAAAATTTGGGAGCTTAATGTTAGATCAAACTATTACCTGCATCTTGTTATAAAAACAACTATATTTTGAGCAGGTTTATAACTTTGTACATAAAGCGTTGATTTAAATTTTCTTTACAAAAAATTGTGCAGACATAAACTAAAATTCCTAGGTCCGCCACTGGTTTGAGAACCATGTCTGATATCATGCATAGCTAGTAAGATGGAATGTTTAAAAGATGAAATAAATTATAACAGAAAAATAAACAAGCAACCCATATTAATTTACAAATATAGGTGACATGCCAGTTGCGATAGTGCATGGTGATGAAGCTTGAGTGCTTTTGGTAGTAGCAAAATATAGTTGCTCTTGCCTCCTATTTTAATTATAGAAATTCAAGGGGCAATTTACGTTTGATTTAATTAACTTGATTCGGTAAAGCTATGCTGTCTTGGTTTCTGTAAGGCGAAATAGCTATTCCTCTCCTGATAGCAGCAATTGCAAAGGCAATTGTCCTGTGAGTTCATCACTATATGAGGTAGCACAGTAGCACCTTACCAAACTATTCACGGAGGTTAAAATCTACAGAAAAGTAATGGCTCAGATTATCAATAGTCTTCTCAAGAAAACAGTTTATGAACCATTTTCACTGCACCTCGTAGCTATGGAGTATGGATAGTTGCAATTACATAGCATACAATCACTGCACCTCGTTTATGAACCTTTTCAACTCCTATTTTACTCTTTATAGCAAGCTAACTTCTATTGCAGTATAGAATCACAGGATGTGTGTATATCAACGAGTTTCAAAATTTCCATGAATAAAATTTATCATATAGCAACTCATTAGTAATTATTACGAGTTCCAAAACAAATTGCCTCTATGTAGATACTGATATCTGTCTGCATTGTTGTCAAATTCTCAAGCGCCTCCATTTTGATTTTATCCTTGGTTACGTGCAATGGAAACCAAAATAAACAATAAATCCAATGAGATAACATGACATAAAATAAAATTAAAATAAAGAAATTATGTAACAGAAATGCCATTTCTAGTGTCTGACATAAATAAATAAATAAGAACATCATAGAGCAGTCAAAGGACAATAAACTTTGAGGCATTGTCATGGATGGGGGAAGAAGAGAGGGGGAGTGTTAGTAACTTATCATATGTTCACGCATGGATTAACATGAGCCGAAAATCATTGAACCTTTTTATCCACTGTCCAAGTCCAACTATAGTCCCAAATAGGACCAATATGCTTAACTTTTTATATAACAAAAACTATAGTGTCTATTTCAATTTTTGGGAATGTCTGACACATTTATACCTCTCTTGTACATGAACCAAACATCAATAATTTTTCCGTGCGTTATCTTGTGCTGATGCTATCTAACCTTAATCAAATGAAACTATAATATATTTTGTCAAAATCATGTTTATAGATAAATTATTAACTTTTAAATCTTTCTTAATTGTTTTGTCTTCTAATTTACTTCCCTTATCGGAACTTCTTCTGGTCTTCTGGTCTTCTAATTATTACCCCAAACCTGAAGGATACCCTTCATTCACACAAAATCCTATGCATCTTAATTTACCTAAGTAAATCTACTCCATAGGATATTTTCAATGTTTCATTTCAAGTGCAATGCCATTACTTAAATATTCATTACTAAGTGATAGAAACTTGGTATCTTTATTGCAGAAATACAGGGATGAGCTTCCTAATTAGCAGAATAGAACACTCACACGTAACAGTTCTTCAAGGGACTGTGCCTCCCAAATGATAAGATGATCTCTCTCTTCACCTCCCCTCTTATTTATAGGAAAGATGCCTTATTTCTTCAACCAACTAACCTAACCAACTACTGTAACTAATAAATAGGTAATAACCTATTTATACTAGCTACTAATGGGGGTTACCATTTCTTTAGAATATAAAATTTCAAGGAAGATATCCTCAAAATAATCTCCAATCCTACAGCAATTGCTCAATTCTTATCCTACCTTGGCAGAACTATTCCTACATGTCCTTCCAATTCATGAACTTCACTCTTCAAATCACATTTGTGATTTTTGTCTTACACAAAAATTGGTAATTTGGTTTTTCTCTTCCCTCTCATTGCCATCCAGATCTTAAAGTTTAAGCATTTCAGAATCTAAAAAGGAAGAGATGCAACTTTGGCTTCTCTTCTTTACATCATCTTCTTCCAAGTATATAGTTTACTTTGCCACAGTAATATGCTTTTAAACTCAGATTGTACTTTTAATACTGTTTTCCTAGGCTCCTTGAAAAGCTTTCTGTTGACAGCACAATTTTCTTCCATATCTACTTACCCCCTTGTCTCTTGAGCTAAAAAATTTATATTTTCATTTTTAACATTGATTTCTTCAAAACTTCTTTCTGCAAACAAAATTTTCCTAATTTTTCATTTTCTTGTCACATTTCCTTTGTGTCCAACAGGCATATCTTATAGACAATTCTAAAGATAAATTCCATATTTTTTTCGGTCTGTAGCACAATTTAAGAACAAGAATAGGATTACAAGTATCAAAGGATATCTTACCACCAGTGCCCTTGCTCCACAGGACCTCACCGTCAATTCCAGTAAGATGTTGATCATCAAGGCGTTTCCATGTTTTAATTGACTTGACATCTCCCCAACTTCCTTTCCCCGTTTTCTCCAAGCTAGCTACCACCACCCTTGCTCTCCTAGGCCACCCCGCCTTTCCGTAAGCATGGTATCCAAATCCACCACCATAACAAAGTTGTATATTCGTTAGATTACCGCAAAAGTCATTGATGTGATCATGGCCAGTGAAAACTGCCTTCACATCTCCTGCTGCAAGTAAGGTTGTGAAGAAGCCGGAGTTCACAGAAGGAGAGCTAATGCCATTGCCATCCGGTTCCTGTTTCACACCAGTCATGTTAGATGAGTCAAAACTAGCATATTCTGGCAGAGGGATGTGGAAATATGCAAGACCAGGAGCAGCATCTTTCTGCGGCACTGGTTTACTTATGTATGCTTTCTGCAGAATAAACAAAAAGTAAGTGGTCAATCCAAATATTAACAATAAAAAGAACTAAAAAATAAGCCACAAGTTTAGTGAGGATCCCCAGAAATTTCCATAACATGATAGTTGGGTTTAGCTTCCTGTTTGTTTTGAGAAAATGTTTTGTTTTAATAAATAATAATAACAAAATCGACACAATTTGTTTTCTACTATTTTCAATTTCTGTACCAGAAGTGTTGAAATAAAGTGGTAGTTTTGTAATTATTTATGAAAACAGGAAATGAAAATAAAAAAAAAAAACGTTTTTTTCAAACAAGACAGACTATACTGTAAGTAGAATACATATAGATAATCGTGGAAGGGATAAGGCAGCACCTTAAGCTTTGCAGATGTTCGTTGGAACCAAAGTTGTTGGGAGGGCTTGATCCAATCATAACCAAAAATAGTAGAAACTTGGGAATAATCTCCACTATCGAGAAAGTACAGGTTGAGCACTGATTTATTTTCAAAATCAGTGCCTTCTACTCCTCCTACATCCAAGTTATAGTTCCCAAAACCATCAATTATATGAACTTCTGGAGGATTGAATTTAGATAAGGTGTTTTTCATCCCAACAATATGGTTCATCACCCCTGCCCTAGAGAGGGTTCCTTCCTGGTCATGGTTTCCCAAAACAGCCACCCAAGGAATTTTTGATGCAATTGCAGGAGCAAATGCAGCATCCAAAGATTTAGCTGAATCCGAGGAATCAAACCCAAATATATTATCTCCTGCCACACCATAATAAACATGCACCATAGGTTATAATTATACCATATATCAACAATCAAAGAAACTTCTAACTGTAACTTAGATATGCAATTGATGATTAACCAACATAAAAGTAAACTACAAGTTCCAAAAACAAAATACTAACTCAAGTTCATTTCATTTCCATCCAGTTACAAACAAATGCAACAACACATGGTATGAAATATTATTAGCCAAAAATCAGAAACATTCCACTTGAAAGAATGAAGAGAAAGGGTCATATATCCTAAAACAAGAAAAAGGAAAGCTAAAAGGCAAAAACTGCTACAATAAGAAATCAAATGAAATGATAACTGAAAACTAAAAACAAGAACAGTATGGAATACCAGTGAAGACAATAAGATTAGGCTTCTCAGCTTTGATCATTCTGTTAAGAAAGACAGTGGTGTTGACGTCAGAGCAAGAGAAATTCTGGGAAGGAAGCACATCCAAGCAAGGTGTGGACTTGCCATTTGCATAGTGCATGTCTGCCACCTGCAATATCTTGAATTCTCCATTTTGGTCAAACCTTAGGTTCTGGTTCGGTTGTGGTGTTGGTGGGTATGCTTGTTTTGTAGCTGAGACACATATACTAGTCAAACAAAACCATGACACTGTTAACACCAAAACCATGAAATCTATACCCATTTCCCCCTTGGTGCCAAAAACATTTCTTTTACTTGAGATCATTACTGTTTTCGGAATTTGGGAGCCAAACACCAATCAAAATCTCAACTTGCACCTGTGCCTCTGGTGGGGTTGAAGTGGCAAGTAGATATATAAGTTAGAGTTTGAGCACATCAACTTTGGAAAGTAAAATCCTTATCTTTTATCTTTTTGGTAATGTATAAAAAATGGAACGGGTGTTCAATGGCGACAATATTATTCAATAAGAGGGTGACATGTTCAATGCGATGTTAAAAGATATAAATGCCATACCGTCTAGGTTTTCACGCATATTAAATTTGTTTTATGGTCTCAGGGTTGGGTAGCTATAATTAGGTGCGTCATAAACGTTACAAGTTCTTCAGCACAGTAGAAGTATAACTTATTTTCACTTCCATGTCCATTATACGTACTGTACTGTGTAATCAATCGGCTGTATCTCGTGCATTAATTTAAAAGCATAAATCTTATCAATAATTAGTTAAGACACTAACTTGTACCAAAACAAACTAGGACATTAACTATAGTGTTAGCTTTTTAAAAAAACAAAACAAAACAAGTATTACATTAAATTTACATTATCATCTGATAACAAATTATTACCATATCATAGGTTAATTGACTTTTTTTTTTAATAATTATTGTTATTTAAAAACCATACTAACTAACTACTTCCTCTTATCTCTATTATAAGTATAAAAAAATACTTATTTTTATTTTAAATACAAGTAAAAAAATTAGTTAATTTTATCTTATTTGATGAAATTATCTTTAAAATATTTTAGTTTAATAGGATAACGATATTTTTTTATGTTTGATTTCAAGTTTCAATGAAAAATAGTTAAAAATATATATTTTTGTTTTAGAATTAGCACACCTTAATGAAATTAACTAATTTCTTAATAAGTATGATTTATTTTTTCCCTTATAATTATAATAGAGACGGGAGGGAGCTAGTATAATTTCTAGTTAGTTATTTGATGATTTAATGGCTTTTTATTTGTTTAATTTTTCAAATAGAAATTCATTATCGATCAGTCACCTCAAAAAGTGAATTTCATTATTTTGAATGAATTTGTCCACTTCTCTTTTTTCCTTTTCTAAGTAAAATCGCAATGGTAAAAGAAAAATCAAAAGAAATTCCCTCAGAATTACAAAATGTTCATGCACAACACATTTTCTAAAGGAGGCCGGAAACAGTATCATGTCACGACTCTTTCATTTATCACTAAGAGTATCCCTTGGCAGTTGCCAGTTCCGTGATAGAGTTAGGAATTTTATTGAGAGGGAATGAATATAAAAAAAATTATATAATAAATAAAAGTATATTGAAAATAATACAAATCTAATATACAAAAAGAGACAAATCGTAAATCACAGATAACAAATTGCATGGTGGATTGAATGAACAAGTTGACAAAGTCTAGTGAGTCTTACTAAAATAATTTATTATTTAAAATCAAACTTAAAGCAATAGTATAGAAATAAGAGATAAAGAAGACACAATCAGAGTTTTAACGTAGAAAACCCAATTGGATAAAAAATCACGACATCCAAATTGGATAATCAATCCAATTGACAATTTCACTATGATAATAAATAAGTATCTTTCAATCCTGAAAGAGAGTTAAGAATCAGACTTGTCAAACGCTTCTATATGATCTCAAAATAATTCTCTCAATGATACAAACATAAACTCTCTAAAGCTCTAATATTATTTGTAATGAAATGCATATTATAAATACAAATATATGTTTCTATTTATACTAATTTAAGCATATGATTTTAACCAATTTTTGAATGCAATCCTAAAAATATTTTATCATATTATGCAATGCAATCTTAAAGATATTTTATATTATGCAATACAATCTTAAAAATATTTTATATTATGCAATACAATCTTAAAAATATTATATCCTATTTTTGAATATAATATTAAAAAATATTGTATCCTATTTTTGAATACAATCTTAAGAAATATTTTATCTTATTATGTAATATAATCTTAAATATTTCTATTATATTATATAATATAATCTCAAAAATATTTTATCTTATTTTTTAATGTAATATTAAAAAATATTATATCCTATTATATTATGTAATGCAACCTTTTTCTATTATCAAATTATTTTTTTAATTTTTAATATATATATAAAATTTATATTAATAAAATTTTAGAGAGACGGTGGCCCACCCTGTCTCCGTCTCTGTGCAAGTTGACATATACTTAATTACCTTTGATTCTATCAGTTTAATTATGCTTATCATCATCAGCCAGAAACTTAGACAATGACATCCCCTAACATTTGTTTCTTGTTCCTTGTTCAAGTACTGATAACACTATGGATCCTACATTGTCTTCTTCCTATCTCCAATACCAAAGCAATGAAACTGAATTTAATTACCATTATACAGGCTCTTACACCATAATGGTGTAATTTTTTAAAAAGAATATCATAATAGATATATTTTAAAAAAAATTATGAAAATGGATAAATCATACTTTAAAGTACAATTTTACTATGAAGAAATTATGCTTCAAAGCATGATTTTATTTTTCAGAAAATTGTTATACTGAAATCATATATGTACATATAATTTCAATTTTTTTTATTATTAAAATTTGAAATTATATGTTAAAATACAATTTCATTTTTTTCCTAATAAAATTGTAGAGATTTTTTTAAAAATTAATAAAAAGGAAAATCGTGTTTTGATATATGATTTTTTCATTATGAAATTGTATATCAAAGTAAGATTTACCTATTTTCATAATTTTTTTAAAAAAATACTTATTATGATAAAAAAATTCTACCAATTTTCGTAATTAACCCCAATTATTATCTATCTGTAAAACCTGTACAGAAAGAGATCTCAACTCACATGCAAAATTGCAAAACAAATACCAAAACAAAACAAAGGATCTGTATTTTATTTTTATTTCCCTCTCTTGTTTTGTGTTTTGTCCGAATATACAAGTGGTCACAAAAGGCAAAAAGGTCAGAAAAGGTCAAATAGGATTACAATTACTGTTGATATTATTTTTCAATTAAAACTAACATTTTGTTTAATTATTGATTTCAGTTACCAAAATAATATAATAATTTTAATTGAAATATAGAACCAATAGTATTTAAATTTTGTCCATCATAAAATGATCTTTCTCAAAGGTGATCCTCCTTTTGTTTCTTGACCTAGTTATTTTAATCTTATTTAATTCATTTAATAATATTCACTTACCTTCACAAGTATGCATGCATCTCTATGCGTGTATCTTGGACGTATGTACCAAAAAGACAAATCAATGCTCATAGTTATGGTCATGATTCATTACTGTTCAACCCTGATTCAGAATCAAAAATGTTTCAAAATTGACGTTTACAAGTCACTTGAATCGTAGTAGTATTATAATTAATTCAAATCTTAACCACCCATCATTTCATGAACACCTAATGATTCACAAATGACATATTTAACATTGTCCTGGACTTAGTAGACTTTTTTTTATCACATTTATTTGTATTGACTATTGGTTTTCTTCGTTTCTTGAAGTATAGAATTATGATTATAATACATGTTGAATTAAAATAAGAATATGTTATCAAAGACAATCTCACATAAGAGCCTTACCCATTTCCTATTAGTTTCTCCTTACCTTATGTTGCTTTTAAAAATTGAAAAAGTTGATGGTCCAGACCCAATAGCTGTTAACTTTCCTTCACATGGAATTCGGGATAGTTCTGTCCATGATACATCACCGTCTATTAAGACTAGTAAGCAAAATACCATAAATAAAGGTTATCTGATCCAAAGTCAAATGAGAAGCTAACGGTTACAAGTCACCATTACACACATTACTCATCAGCTGTCTAACCAGTTAGGGGGAAAACAATGGATTAATTTAAGTGTGATCTTTCAATACAATTTGCAATTTCAAGAATGCATTTCATCTTATATTATTTCAGATGGGGGGGGGGGGGGGGTCTAACGAAAGATGGGATTTTCTGTTTCTTAGGGGACACTGTTGGAAAAGTACAGGGGAAACTTTCTACTTATGCACCACAAGCATGCAATGCAACATGTCCATGAGGCAATAAGCCCACTACTTGAAATTTCCACAGTAGTTTATCTAATTTTACCTCATTTAGGACAGAAAAATAATTAAAATACTTCCAATACAAGGTTTTTAACACTCTCTCTAACTCATTATTTATTATTTTGTTTAAAATTATAAGACTCTTTCGACTAATTCACATCTCTTAAAGAAAAATAATTATCATATTAAATTTTTTAATTATTTATACTATCATTCCAAAATTATATTTTTATTTTTTCTCTATCTACTAACCTATTTCTCATTAATGTTTTAAGAGAGAATAATTATGCAAGGATATCTAGGAAAAAAAAATAATTAATTCATCTAGAAATTAGAAAATAATCTTATGAAAAAAACAAATTTTTGAAAATGATATTATAATCAAGAACGGAGGAAGTATTTACCAATATTTGCACAATTCACAAAATAATGAAGTATTTTTGAAAAAAGTATATCAAAGAATATATTACTAGTATTATTGTTGAGGTAATTTTTCGCTTTGTTACTCTTTAGATGAACTTGCCATCTGATCCAGTTACATTACATTTAAAATGTGTAAGATGATGACCACATGAAAATGTCATTGTCAAAATTTGAAGAACTGCAAATAAAATCAATTATCCACACAGTGTTTGCTTGGGGATGGAGCAAGAAACCAAGGAGTTGTTTTTGAACTGGGGACTGTGGGGACTAATATGACAAGACAAATATGAAATCTCCAATAGACATGGCTCTCTTTAAGAATTGCTTGCAGATACCAATATAGAAATGGAATGACCACACAACTAAAATGGCTTTCTGGACTGCTGAGGCTGCCAAGAAATTTACATAGAAATGAAATGTTAATATGCTATCATGAAAAACAAATAAAAAGATAATTTTTCTTTTAAGTCCTCCAATTTAAAAGCAAATTTATCTTAATAATCCATTATATTAACTTTCACAATAAAATCTTGAAATAGCCATTTTAAGCATGCTGGAAAATGACATTTTTCTTCCTTCACCCAATGGATATCTAACACCAAAGTCAGGATTCAGGAATAGCAAGAGTTAGTTAAAAGATGACAACAATTCGAAAAAAATGTGTACCCTCCCTATGTTGTGTTTTCATCCTTGCATGGAGGTATCATACTCGTGTAAAAACAGAATGATACTTGATCATTTTGATCCTTTGATTCTTGTTGCGTCAATAACTTGATGCATAACTCACGGCAAGTGTACCGATCGTTCAAGTAATAATTTGATAAGTAGAGTATCGTCTCCACGAGGATTGAGGCACTAATTCGTTTGTAATTAATATCTTAAAATTGGAATTAATAAAATAGAAATAAAATTGATTTATGATTTTGTGTTGTAAATTGGAATATATTAAAAACAGAATTAATTTTGATTT